>JASIRB010004063.1:0-17192 GCA_030323885.1 Branchipolynoe longqiensis
TGTGGTTGGATACCTCGGTACACTCCAACGCGAGAAGGAGTGCTCGGGCTTTTGCAGTGAAAATCGAGCTCTCATCTGGCAAATGTACGCCAAATTTTTCCCATTGGCAGAATGCCGCAGCAGCTACCCGGCTTTGGTCTTTCGAACCATCAGTGTATATGGAAAGGTGGTCTGCAAACTGGCCTTGAATCTCTGCATGCAGTCCTTGGTACTCGAGTGGATGTGTCCCAGACTTCCTCAGTTCCGTAAGTCAGCGGATAACCTATGGCTTTCTCAACGACCACGGGGGATGTTCTGGGACTTTGGCATCCTCCAACATGTCCAAATCCACGCCCAAGGCCTCCAAATGAGGTTTCCTTCGGAGCCTCCATGGCCAGATGTAATTCAGTCTGGCTTCATACCTGGATTCGTCATGTTGCTCGAATAGACAATTGTGTGCAGGATACAATGCATTAGTTTTTATCTTGACTACATATTGCATAGCCAGTTTGATTCTCCTGTTGTTAAGTGATGGTTCATTGGCTTCGACATATAGGCTCTAAACCAGTGAGGTGCGGAAGGCCCCAAGGGCCAGGCGCAGTCCCTGGTGGTGGATCGTGGCTAGCAGCCCAATATATGATTTCATTGCGGAACGGTATACTATGCTGCCGTAATCCACTCGTGACCGAACCAAATTCTGTACAGGGAGAGCAGAACATCTCTGTCCGCTCCCCACTCTGTGCTCGACAGCACCCTCAGAATATCTAGTGCTTTCAGGCATCTTATTTCAGGTACTTTATATATGGCACAAAAGACAGTTTTGCATCGAGAATGTGGCCCAGAAATTTGGTTTTCTCAGGCAGAAGTGCAGGCAGACTGTTTTGGTCTTGGAAAATTTGAAACCATTCAGAACTGACCATCGATGGATCCCATTTATGCTTGGTTGTAGCTGTCTCTCTATGACATTCATGTTAGCACCGCTGTAATATAAAACGAAGTCATTCACAAAAAGACTACAGGAGACCCCCCCACTTTACAGCAGCAGCAATACCATTGACCTTGACCCTGAAAAGGGTCACGGCCAGTATGCTGCCTTGAGGTACTCCTAGTTCCTGTGAGTGTAGGCTTGAATAGGTAGTCTTGACATGGATGAGGAAATGCCTGTAGGCTAGAAAGTTCCTGATGAAGGCCAATCGCATGAAGATCCTCCACGATGCCATGCTGCCACATTGTGTCATAGGCTTTTTCGAGGTCGAAAAAGACAGCCACAACGTGCTCCTTCTTAAGGAAAGCATCTCTTATGAAGGTCTCCATGCGCACCAAATGGTCGAGGGTGCTGCGACCCCGTTTGAAGCCACATTGAAGGTTGGACAGGTGGTGTCCTGACTCCAGTAGACAGACGAGGCGGTTGTTTACCATGCACTCCATGGTTTTAAAGATGCAGCTTGTGAGGGCTATGGGACGATAGTTGTTGGCTTCACTCTGGTCTTTACCAGGTTTGGGAATTGGTGTTACTGTCGCATCCCGAGAAGAGGCAGGGAGGACACCCGACTCCCAGATGTTGTTGAAGAGTTGAAGCAACAGTCTCATGCATGTTCAGGGAGATGCTTAAAAAATTGATAATGAATTCCATCAGGTCCAACTGCTGTGTCATGCAAGCTTTCCAAAGAACACCTCAACTCACCCATACTGAATCGGGAGTTGTAGTGCTCCTCGCCATTGGAGGAAAAGTCCAAGAGCTTTTGCCCTTGGCGTTCCTTGACGTCCCGAAAGCCCAGGAGGCAGTTTGCCAAAGACGAGTTTCCAGCAAAGGTGAGAGCCAACTGAAGGAGGAGAATTAAATGGAAGCGGAGAGACAGGCAGTGGAGGGTGTGCATAGACAGGGCGGGGAGTCATAGACAGACAAGCTGACACATCAGGCGACCTAATTGGTGCCGGTGAGGGGGGATGGCGGGGGATAGGAGGGCCCGGCAGCGCTGATATCTTCTCCAACGCATTCAGCCACGCCAGCACTGTAGAATTCTGCCATTGTCCTGCCTCAGCTATATGATAGTCCCCTGCTGCTGAGCCAATTCCCTCACAGCCGGCATCCAGGTGTCACTGGAACCTGCAGCTCAGCTTCTTCCTGATGTTCTGACTCCTCCCACGGCAAATTCTGCAAACAAGTAGAGTGTGCCTTCCTTTTCAGCTGCCTTCTCGGTGTAGTAGATGCCAGAGGCAGCCTTGCTTGTCGCTTTGTTGCCGGCTTCATTGTCTCTAGTGCTGAAGGGTAGTGTGCGCTGGCCATGTGTAGTTAGCAGTAGTCTAGCGCAGTGCTCAGTAGATGGAACCTGCTGCTGCCGTCGGCTGAGAAGTAAACAGCATGCCTAGTGCGAGAGTGCAAGAAACCTTGCGAGACCCGTTGCCTTGTTAGCAAATTAGCTATCTTAGCCTCGCCAACATAACTAACCCATATGTAGTCTGTTTCACTCTCAGACTTATTGCAAGGGGCCTAAGCTCTGACACTTTAACACTCAGATTTTAATAAAAATCTGTCAAGGAAAGCTTTCACACCTCAGGTTGCCTATGGTGCTCCGGGGTTGCACATCCACTGACAGCTGAGCTCATGCCCCTTGGAATAGGTGTGAGACTGAGAGTGGATTGGATTTGGTATATCAGGCTCAGAGCCACAGTGCACTGCACACACAGAACTCTGAAGGCACAGACAACACATGGGTCAACTTATTATTTGCAAATGGAGGACTACTCTGATGTGATGTAGTCATCCATTCATTTATTAACACTGGTAAGTTCTTCTTCACTTTATATTATGATAATACTATGCATAAAAAGTAGCAAGGTCCTTATTATAATTATTTCCTATTTCACTATCATATTTCACGTTATTTGTATTTATTTTATTTTGTTTGCAATGTCTGC
This sequence comes from Branchipolynoe longqiensis, assembly GCA_030323885.1. Taxonomy (NCBI): domain Eukaryota; kingdom Metazoa; phylum Annelida; class Polychaeta; order Phyllodocida; family Polynoidae; genus Branchipolynoe; species Branchipolynoe longqiensis. Next base: position 2,899 of record JASIRB010004063.1, read on the forward strand.
ATCCCCCCCTTCTGATAGGGGGAGGGGCAGACACTACATATATATGTATATATACTTTTATATAGGATATACCTATAAATATACATATAAACATACAGTGGTATGGATATATGTATTTATGTGTATATATATATGTATAAGAGATGGCTACGCCCTCGTAGGAGAAAAGAGACAAAGCGAGGAGTGGTGGAAGCCTCCGATTTATTGACCGAGGCTCTGGCCGAGCAATATACCGCACTACCTACTACAAAGCTTGAAATCTAGGCTCATGTGACGCCAACTGTATGTACTGGCGCATGACCGGAGTGGTGTCGCACAGAAAGGGGTCCCGGAACACAGTAAATCGGCTGAACCGGTGTATGAATAAATAAATAAATAATAAATAGCATGGATATTAAAAGAGAAATAAATATCACAAGATGCTCCGCCCCTTTATATTCATATAATACATTATATCTCACATAAGAGATGGCTATGCCCTCGTAGGAGTAAAGAGACAAAGCGAGGAGTGGTGGAAGCCTCCGATTTATTGACTGAGGCTCTGGCCGAGCAATATACCGCCAAGACCCAGCCGGCTAAACCGGCCCAGGCCCCCCAACACTCCTACGCCAATCCTCCACAGACGCGAGGGGTGCAGCCACCCGCAAGTCATTTACAATACGTGTCTTGAGAGGGGTCTTCAAGTACAACAGACCGTCTCCGAGGCCCAATAGCCCCATACTTTGATCTCAATAGTGGCCCCTGCCTTGACTAAATAAGTAGCCCCCCCCCTGTCTCAAAGGATGAGAAGTAAAAAAACACTCCCCCAGGCCAGCTTGCTCAGAGAACAGTTACGATTATCTGCATAGTGATCAACAAAATCCAAGTAGCGAGGTATCTGAACAGTTCCGGTAGTGACAGAATTTGGTGCATAGAATAGCCGCTCATAAACCTTCTGCTCTGCCCTCAGCTCCTCCCGACCTGGAACGACATGGGCGGATAATCAAAAAGGTGTGAGCAACACATCACCCTCCCGATGTCAACTGCTCTAATCCTAGCTGTACTACTCCCAGTGTCTAATCTGCTCAGAGCGTCACAAACTACATTCACTCTCGTATTTATATATGTGGAAACGAAGGTAAAATTATTCTCGACAGCCAACCAAAATAGTTGGCGCATCATACCCATAATCTCTCTCGACCTGGATCTCCCAGTGTTAAGAGCTGCCTGCACTACGGCGCTATCTGTGATGAAAATAATCTCTGAGTTACCTCAACCTGAGGACCATCGAAGAGCTGCCTCCATCACACCCTGCATCTCTTTTACATTTATATGCTTGTCTCGTACCCCTTTGGGGAGCCTAGCATGATGTTGTCCCATAGTTTGCTCCAATATTCCATCATCCTCCGCCTCGAATGCTGTGACAAGCCAGTCATTTCCGTGGGTCGCACCCAGACCCCAGTTTGAGGCATCACTGTACACGGAGGTCACAGTTGCAAATTTTCCAAGCATCACCACCTTTCCGTTAAATGTTGCTGCGAAAGCCGCCCACCAGCTAATGTCCTCCCTAAACCCAGCATTCAAGCGGGCCTTATAGAAAGGTTTGTGTACAGTGGCTATTAGATCATAAATATGTCTGCTGAAGGTGCGGCCCCCCCTAATCACCTTAGCACAATGAGCTAGATTGCCAGCGAGACTCTCGAGCTCCCGGCGCGTCGCTTTCTTGCACCCAAGGTAAGAATGCAAAGATAGGTGCAATTTGATAAGTTTATCCTCTGGGAGTGTAAGCTCTAACGTATCGGAATTCACATCTATCCCAAGAAACCTAATCTTCCTAGCGGGGGATATCAATTTCTTGAAACTAATATAAAACCCCAGTCTACGCAAAATCACAATGACCCGGGCTTGACAAATTCTAGCTTGGTCCTCCGTCGTTCCGATGATGCAGAAGTCGTCTAAATAATTGACGATCCTGCTCACCCCCTCCCTGCCTGCACAGCAGACAATAAAATCCGACAGCCGTGAAAATATATAAGGGCTTGACGAAAGTCCCATGCAAAGTCTCGCATCCATCAAATACGTCTCTGTACTACCGCTGGCAAAAGACAAACGGATACCTTGCCGTGTCCGATGTTCAGGTCTAATATGAATTGCTCTATATGCATCCTTTATATCGATGCTTGCCAAATAATCATGCCTTTCTAGCAAGTTCACCACATCATCTAATCCCTTGTATTTAAAACTTGGAGCTACCTCGGTCGTGAAATTATTAACACTCCTCCCTCTAGGTCTACTACAGTCGATCACGGTCCTACCCCCCCCAGTCATCCTTGGGTACCACCAAAATTGCATGGACACAGGTGGGTGGTTTATCTACCTTCCTCAGAATACCCATCTCAAGCTCAGTGCTAAGTCATTCCTCTATAATATCCCTCTCCCATGCTGCCTTCCTCTCCTTTGCTATGTAATAGGCTACATCACAATTCTCGTTGACAACCTGAAAACCAAATACAATGCCCTGCAGAATAAAGAGTGTATCAACATCAATGTCGGAACCGCATACCGCTTCAGCAAAGAAGCGACAAGGTTTCAATTGGCAGCTCATTCCAGCTAAGTCAAACACACATGCACAAGTCCCGCGCACACAGTTAATCTCAACAGTAAAGGTCCGAGCAGTGGCGTCATGGTCCTTCCTCACCGCCACCTAGCAGCGGCCGTCGCCCTCCTGGTGCACCGTAAGCAGACCGTTGTATATCACCTCAGCCACTGCCCTACACACTCACTCCAATGTTTGTCTTCAGAACTGGGGCAGCCCTTCGCGATGGCGCCCTGTAATGTCACCGCGGTACTTCTCGGTGATTTATTGTGAATTGTCCCCCCTGGCTCACTATTAGCCGGCTTCCTTGTGACACGCTCCCCCTTTTGCAGAGTGTTCAACATTGCCTGACAATGCTCATTGTCCCATGCTGTGGCATCAATCAGCTCGCTCTCTGCCACGTGTCACCGCCCCTCCATTTGCGCGCCACCACGACCTCTCGTATCAGCTGTGTCATGACCCGCGGTACAGCGTGTCGTACTGGTAGTCCTCTGCTTCCTACTACCCTCATGGCCATAATGGAGTACACTCTTTCCCGTATTAGCGTTCGAGAAAGCCTCAAATCCCTTTTTTTCCGCCAATTTTCGTATGTCCAGATCGTAATCTGCATGGGCGCTGTCCAGATATTCCCCGCTTCGCGCCCTATGCAAAATGAAGTATATATGTTCCAGGAGAGCCCTGTGATCCTTTAACGACATGATAGGGATTTCCAGCTCCCAGGCTGCCGTCGTGCATACAATTTCGTGACAGTTAAGTTTTTTTACATCCTTTTTAGTTTCAAGGAAACGTTTCAGGGACCACTTATGTCGTAATTTTCGTTCAGCGCTCGTACTGGAGCTACTACTTGCTGAGCGGCATCGTCTCCTGCCATCCCGTGAGCATCTTCGCGACTGTCCGTAAGTCAAATATCCTGATTCCAGGACAGTGTCTTGATGCTCTGTCACTGGTTCCTTTCCCGTCTTCTCCTTGATGATTTCGACTGCACCAGCATCCCGGTCCCGGTGCCCAAGCGAATCCGTTATTTCCTTATGTTGCCCTATCTTCCTCTTCTCACGCAATGATAGTAGCCTGTCGCGCTCCTCCTGCAAGCAGTGTACCTCATCCTCTAATCGTAGTTCATCGATTTCGCGCATCGTATCTCGCCGTAACTCCTCGAGTGACATCTTATTCAAAGCCTCTATCTCCGTAACACCGTCAGTCAATCCCGATTTGGCCATCTTAGCTGTAGAACTCCGTGTTGTTCTCCCGACATCAGTAGCCTTTTTCTTACCTTTACATGAGTCCTCTGCCGTATCGTGGCTATCACCACACACGCAACAGAATTCAAATGACATCCTCCCGGATAAGCACCGTATTTATTTACATATATTCATTCAAGGGTGAATCTGTCAAAACCCCCGAATGTAGTAAAGCAATTAAAGATTAGAGGTCGATATAATCAGTGTAAATAACTAGCAGGCGTACTGTCCACCGTAGTGTGACCGCGCCTCCACCATTCTCGGTAACGGTCGTCTGCACCGGTGTCACAGATAAATACTTCAAACTCAAGTCTTGTGAATAGTTTCAAGTTCTGCCTAGATGAAATCAGTGTAAAAAAATATCAGGCGCACTGTCAACCGTAGTGTGGCCACACCTCCAGCATTTCCGGTAGTGGTCGTATGGACCAGTGTCATGGGTAAATCTAGGCTTATGTGACGCCAACTGTATCTACCGGCGCATGATCGGAGTGGTGTCGGACAAAAAGGGGTCCCGGAACGCAGTAAATCGGCTGAACCGGTGTATGAATAAATAAATAAATAATAAATAGCATGCATATTAAAAGAGAAATAAATATCACAAGATGCTCCGCCCCTTTATATTCATATAATACTTTATATCTCACATATATACATATATATATAGTTCTCCGCAGACAAGGAGATAACAATGATAATGGCTGACACAGATTTATTTAACAACAATAATAGGATAATGATATCCAACAATTCCTCAATGAACCGTATCTGGCTGGGACTAAACTCCCTACCTAGTAGAATAATAGTAATAACTTCTTAGTAAGCTTAGAAAAAGAAAAAAAGTATTCGTGCTCTCGTCTGTCGGGCCAGCAGTGACCGTCTCGACAGGACCCCACCTCTCGCCTGGCACGACAGCACCGTCTGGTGAGTCCGGGTGGTAACTTAGATCAGAACATATACATAGTTGTAACAGTTAACAGCAGAGGGAGACTCTGTGCCATCGCCAGACCGGTTCCCCTAGCCACAAGACCGTTCATGATCATAACCCCAGGGGGGGGGAGAGGGGGGGGGAGAAGGGAGTCCGCACCGTCCCTACACCAGGATATAGAGATATATCCCAGCTGTAGTTCTGCGCAGACAAGGAGGCCATAATGATAATGGCTGACATGGATTTATTCAACAACAATAATAGGATAATGACATCCAACAATTCCTCAATGAACTGTATCTGGCTGGGACTAAACGCCATGGACGCAAGCATCCACCCAGCCAAACCCTCAAGTGTCAGCGAGCTCCGATAGAGGAGAACATATGTTGGCAAATACGGTGTCGGACAACCAATCCCCCCTTGTCTTACTTTCCTCCAGGGGTGCACCTTCCATCACTAGAAAGGTGCACCCACCTCTGCGGAGAGAATGGGATGAGTAATCATCCGGATCAAGATTAGAATGACCAGCCAAATACTTAATTGTCGCCTGGAGTGATGGATAATCTAAGGGGGAGAAACCGGCATTGCCATCAGGGACCTGGAAGGCTGGTGGGTCACCTGACGCCGGAGCCTCAGCTAAGTGTTTTTTAACCCTAAAAACAGCACATAACTGATAGTTAGGAACACAAGCAATAGGAATTAACAATTCTTTCTGTTCAAACTGCATCCGTTTAGACTTTCTGATTGCAACAATCATACCCCAAGCGTAAAATTTAAAGCTTTTATATAACAAAACTGAGTCAGAATTAGTAAGTTGGCATTTGCAGAGTAAACCACGAAGCCCCGTTAGTAAGGCGGCCCTTATGGACATGTGGCCAATTGAATCAGTCAAAAAGGAAAACATGGTAATCAAATGTTTAGGAAGTAATGGTGCTGTGCGCCGAACATAGCAACCAAGTTATGTTTTGTGCCTCCAAGGACTGTTTTCACATAGTGAGAGTCATAATCAATAGGGGAGGCACCCTCCCCCTTGATAACAAAAATTAACCCACTCAAATAATTAGTTATAGAGTTATATTTTAGAAATTTGGTTAACCAAGTAATATATAACACCACCTGAATTGGCGGACAAGGGCTTGGCGTCAGAAGCCCTGCGAACTCATCGATGAAACGCATGGAAGTCCTAATTTGCATTGAGAACGTTAAGCATGAATTTGGTCAGTTGTATTGTGAACGTAAGTCATTCATCTTTTGATGTAGACCTGAAGCGCAAGCAAAACAAGTTGATGAAGTTTCCAGTTAAGTCTCAAACAGATAATTACAACAGAAAGATTTTGATTCATCAGCAGCAAGTATGGTTCGTTTGGCCGAATCCGACCACCTACTTAAGGTGTATGAGATGTTATTTACATTTGTACCTATCTGAGCCGAACTTATTTGAAAATTATAATAACACGAGCACCAGAAGAGTTCCTTTATCCAATCCATAACAATCAGTTTTTTTTATTTAACCAAGTTGAGAGTTGTTTGAACTGTAGTACTATCTATGATAACAATTATGGATTTATCATGCCAATATGGGCACCAACGTTTGGTTGCCACCATAACTGCGCTCATCTCCTTTACGTTAATGTGAGCCGTCGTACTGAAAGTGTCAGGAATAGCACAGTGGTGGCCAACTTCCTTATGGATGTCTGATGACACATTGGCCGAGAAAACACCAAGAACCCAGTCATTACCATGTATCGCACCAAGACCTATATTTGAAGCATCCAAATAGAATGAAATTAGTGGTGCAAATTTCCCTAAAACTCGGGCATAACCATTAAACCTTTCAGCAAAATTTATCCACCAGGAAATTTCCTCCTTAAATAAGGCATTAATTCAAAATCTATAATATGGTCGTTTTAAGTTAGTATCACGTCGTAAATTCTTGAAGAAAAGGACCCGCCACCATGTATAACGAAAGCACAATGGGACAACCGTCCAGCCAGGCACTCAAGTTCTTGTCTAGTGGCTTTATGCATGTTGAGAAACGGTTTCAAGGTACTGATTAATTTGAGTAACTTTTTCTTAGGTAGTCGTAATTGGAGGTTAACCATGTCAATTTCTATACCCAAAAATACTGTGCATTGGGATGGCGGTCTTATTTTCGAATAACTATTGCAAAACCCCAAATGGCACAATATTTTGTTAATTATTAGTAAATTATTAGAACAAGCTTGTCTAGAGTGGCCTAGAAAGGCAAAGTCCTCGAGATAATTAATTTTACAAACAACACCGAATCTGGTAGCTGACCAACTGACAAAGTGAACTCTTTGTGTAAAGATATATGGACTTGACAAAAGTCCCATGGACATACGGTTGTCTAGAAAGAATTCGGGGCCGTTACCAAAATTCCATAATATACCTTGAAACTGACGACAACTGCGATGTATTGAAACAGAGCGATAAACATTGCTGATGTCCGTTGTCTGCAATATAATCTTGACAAGTACAGGAACCAAGTAAACATTGTTCAGAAACAGAGAAACAAACTGTAAGGCAGTCATCGGTATAATCGACTGTGGTGACAAATAACAGTTCGGGCTCAACGCGGACCGACAATCACTTGCAGTCCAATGGTTGCCAATTTGCTATAGCCGGTATCCGTTCACACATCAAAGCTTCGGCCAACGTTCCGAATTGCTCGACGAAATTACGCGCACTGCCAGAATCTGTACAATGGTAAATAACAATGGTTGGGCGGTAGAAATATGCGACTTGGTTTCGTCCGACTCGACAGTACAAACCGCCTGGCATTTACTCAGACCTAATTTGTTTTGCACTGATATCCTTTATGTGCCATACTCCCACATTTTGAGCACCAATGGCCATACAGACAACTGCCGTACAAAGAAAGTATGCGCGCTCTCGTCTGTGTTGGGCCGGCAGTGACCATCTCGACAGGCATGCCCACCTCTTGCCTGGCTTGACAGTGCCGTCTGGCGAGTCCGGGTGGTAACTTAGATCAGAACATATACATAGGTGTAACAGTTAACAGAGGGAGATCCTGTACCATCGCCAGACTGGTTCCCCTAGCCACAAGGCCGTCCATGATCATAACCCCAGGGGGGAAAGGAGGGGAGGGGGAGAAGGGAGTCCGCACCGTCCCTACACCAGGATATAGAGATATATCCCAACTATATATTATTCTATATGTTTAACCATTCTGCTATTTCGTCCCCGCCTAAGGCGCGCCTACGCGTTAAGTTATGTAATTATTTCCATGTGAATTTCCTGGGCCTGCCATGGGCCGCCGCCTCTCGTCCCGTCTGCAGGTAGACCTCCTCCGTCGATGTAATTCCCGGGCTAAGGGCAGACAGCCAGAGTATCATAGAAATACGGTTTTGCCCCTTCCCGCATTTATATAACCAAGAAGCTACTAATTATCCCCTAGTAACTGGCTTTCCTCCCCGCCATCGGGTGTGAGTTAATATACTTGATTTAATCCAGAACTAAGCAGACACTCCCTGTGTTTCTGCTACTGTCACTGATAATCAGCCTACTTAGTTTCAGCCAAATATCACTACGTTAACTCGATTAATATGTCTATTATCTCCCCGCAGGTGGGTTAATCGGCTGCATAAGGCCTATTAGGCAGAAAGCGCTTAATTACATAAAAAGCAATCGAATAGCAAGTTGACCATAGGAGTTAATATACAAGAAGACTGGAGAATAGTAAAGAATGCAAGGAACGTTCCAATTTACCTTTTAAGAGCTCACAGCTTTATTCTTACCCTAGCTAGTACAATATAAGTTTGGCAATATGATGGATATAAAGAAGTAAATCTCCTCCCATAGAATTAAGATAAATAAGTTTGGAATTCCGACAATAAAAGCCTAAATCTCATCTAAAACATCAGAGTGTGGGTCAGAGCCCGAGCGCTCGACCTTCCACCATTGCTAGGAAAGTCACAATCGCAAGCATGCCGTAATGGATTCGTGACTAAGGCTTGAGTGAGACACCCTTTAGTGGGACACCTTTAATGGGACACCCTTAAGGGGAACCCATTAATGGGACACCCTTTAATGGGACACCGTTTATTGTCATTGACTCCCACTAATGGAACACCGTTTAATGGGACACCCTTTAGTTGGACACCCTTTTAATGCGACACCCTTTAAGGGGAACCCATTAATTGGACACCCTTTAGTGGGACACCCCTTAATGGGACAGCCTTTGCCAGGACACCGTTTAATGGGACACCCATGACAGGGAGTCAGGTCTAGGAGGAAATGAAGACCTCCCTTGCAGTAAAGTGTGAGAAACTAGAGTCTTTGCGGGGTTCTTTCAATGCTTGTTATCCCAATGACAGTTGGAACCTAATCGCACATTTTTCGGGTATGGCGTCTCCCCCTCCCGGCTGTAATCAACATGTGGCGTTCTCTGTGGCGGAGTGGTTAGAGTGTCTGACTATTTTCTAGGTCAAACTCCTAATCTGAGGGTCGGCGGTTCGATTCCCCGTGCCCCCAGCTCTGCCAATTTGGATTTCCACCGCTGTGTATAACTTACAGCGTCATCAAAGGCTGGTTGCTCGCATACCATGTCTATGTGGTGTGGGAGGTTAAAAAACACTAAACCCATTAAGGAATGCCTGGAAATGCAATCTGCAGACTGTTTTGGTCTTGGAAAATTTGAAACCGTTCAGAACTGACCATCGATGGATCCCATTTATGCTTGGTTGTAGCTGTCTGTCTATGACATTCATGTTAGCACCGCTGTAATATAAAACAAAGTCGTGAGGGCTATGGGACGATAGTTGTTGGCTTCACTCTGGTCTTTACCAGGTTTGGGAATCGGTATTACTGTCGCCTCCCGCCAAGAGGCGGGGACAACACCCGACTCCCACATGTTGTTGAAGATTTGAAGCAACAGTCTCAGTGCATGTTCAGGGAGATGTTTCAAAAATTCATAATGAATTCCATCACGTCCAACTGCTGTGTCATGCAAGCTTTCCAAAGAACACCTCAACTCACCCATACTGAATGGGGAGTTGTAGTGCTCCTCGCCATCGGAGGAAACGTCCAAGAGCTTTCGCTCTTGGCGTTCCTTGACAGCCCGAAAGCCCGGGAGGCAGTTTGCTAAAGAAGAGTTTCCAGCAATGGTGCGAGCCAATTCTTCACTTATTTCGTCGAGTGATGTGAGACAAACTTCCTCAAGATGCTTACCATAGAACACTAAGAAGCATCTTGAGGAAACACTAAGAAGCTTCCTCAACATGCTTCTTACTGTTCTATGGTAACATTCCACCACCCCATTAGACTGTGGATGATACAGTGTAGTATGCCTTACCTCTACTCCATGTTCTCCAAAATGATCTATAATCATGTTATTCTTAAATTCTAACCCATTATCAGAACTAAACACACAAGGAATTGAATGGTGAGGAATATAATCATTGAATATATAATCATGAACACCTTTTGCTGATTTATCAGGCAATGATTTATATTCTACCTAACCACTACACTGATCAATTATGGACAGTAAGTATCTATTTCCATTGGTACTAACTGGATAAGGACCAGAAAGATCTGCAGCAATTACGATACCAGGTGCTACCGACTGTGGATATGCATGTGTGCGTCTGCTACAGTTCACTACACAATTAGGACAATTCGTAATTACTTTGTGGACGTCTCCAGCTATACCAGACCAATGAAAGTGTTCCTGTAGTCATCTTAGGATTCTAGACATAGCCATATGACCTACTTCAGAATGGGCTATTTTAATGACAGAATCCCTGTATCTCTCTGACAAAACTAGTCGAGGATATGTATCTTTACATGTAGGGGCAATCATTGGATAAAGAAGACCATCCATTAGCAAATAATTATTTTCTTCATTCCTCCCTAACATATATTCGGGCATTTTCTTCTGCTCATTCATGACTTCATCGAATGGCAGTTTATAGTGCTCAAATGGAATTGCCTGTTCTGCCAACATAGAATCAGATGCTGACATCTCTACAGGCTCCTTGGCCTCTGTATTAGGTCTTAATCTGGACAGCATGTCAGCCCATACATTATCTTCTCCTTTCATGTAGACGATTGATGCTGAAAATTCCGCTAATAATACAGGCCAACATTGAATACGTGTATTACAGATTTTCTTAGTGAAACAACATTTTAGTGGAGCATGGCATGTGTAAATAGTAAATTCAGCACCATGTAAGTAAGGTCTTAGTTTAATTAATGAATAAATTATAGCAAATGCTTCTTTTTCAATTGTAGGATAATTACGCTGAGCAGAAGAAAATCTAATACTTATTAAATATACATGCCTATCTATCCATTTTTTGTCTTCCCATACTAAGACAGCATCTGTATACAATTTATAAGGCTTAGAAGGATCAGGAAATTTTAGAAGGACACATTCTAATAATAGGCTTTTTAACTCATTCCAAGCATTTTCACATTCTACGGTCCAAACAAAGCTATATTTATTACTAGTTAAATAAGTAATAGGTGCTACGACATCACCATAATTAGGAATTAATTGTCACTAATATCCTGCCGATCCTAGCAAACGTCTTGCTTCCTTTTTACTAGTTGGAGAAGCCATATCCCTAATTGCAGTAATTCTTTCAGGATCCGTTTTTAAACCTGCTTCACATACAAGGTAACCGAAGAGTTTTACTTCAGCCACTCCAAATTCACATTTAGATTCCTTAATAGTTATACAATTATCCTTCAAGATGGCCAACATGTTATCTACATATTGTTGATGACTTTCCTCATCACGTGACAACATTATAATATTGTAATGGCCCACGGCCCTCCGACTCACAGTCACACACGGAAGAACACCAAGATTCAATTCAGTGTACGCTTCACCCTTGGTTTATTGAACCATCTGCTCTTCGCGGCGTCAGTAGTTGTCTGACCCGCCCCCTGACTCGTCAGATCCCACATCGACTCTATAGGTGTGTGTGGGGGGGTGGGTCAGCCACACGCAGTATAGGTCAGCCCAGTTGGGGTCTGACCGGTGGCTACCCGTGCCGCCACCTAGCGCAGTGTGATGATACTGCGCTGGTGTACGGAGTAGTCTCCGCTGCTACCGTGTGATAGTAGAGCTCATGTTCAGACTACTACACTGCCCCCCCTAGAGTCTCAACGGTTGCAGACTGCAAACCGATGAGAATCGAGAAATGATAGAAGTCAACATGAGAACTAACTTGAAAGGGAGAGAAGCCTTACAAAGCTATGTATCCTTATGCGCAATTCCTAGACCTGCCTGCAGTGAATAGCAATGTGTTTCTAGCTAGCTGCAAGGCAAACATGTCATCAATCTAGGTGAAGAAAGAGTCTTTAAATGAGTCGCACAAAAACGACCTCTCCCAGCATCTATGTAGTTGGTGTATAGAATGTTTTTTGCTGGGAGAGAGTTCATACCCCATAAGTGGAGCCCCCTCGACAAAAGGAAGCAGGGAACTGCTCTGTCCGCACCCCGCCGCCCCCCATCTCAGGAGAACCGTTAGCGGGGCGCTCTTCCTTCTGCGCGGAGCGGCTTCTCTTCGAGCTTCCTCAGTCCGTCCTTCTTGTGCCCGCGTCGCCTGGCCAGTAGATCACAGACGGTATCACACCGCGGACACGTCAAGCCGCCACACCCAGGACCCGCCACACTCGGTGACCTGCTCCGGTGCAGAGTGCATGAAAGTAGAAGGGCGGTGTTACTTATAACAATTGAGAAAGTCTCCGCAGATACAACGTTCGGTATGCAATACATTTCATAAGAAGCACTGGATGCCAGCAAGAACCCGGCCTCCTACAAAGCAAATCACACCCATGTGCGTCCTCAACTGATCAAACAGGAGCGGATGCACACGCCGTCTTTCATGTTCTGCCAGAAGCGCTTACAATAGTAGTAATTATAAATTAAAGAATGCAGTTTAAAACAAGAGCCAGGGCGACACTGCATATGAAAATATTGTAGTGTGAAATGTACAGTGTCAACCCACCAACTCCCACAACATTTACCACCTCGTTCCACTGAGATAAATTTAGATGATAATGTTTCCTAATAGTGTGGAAAAAGGAAGTCAAAAACGGGGTGAAAGTTGAGGAATATAAGAAAATAATTAATTTAATATGTATATAAGAAAAAATTATTTCCGACTCCTACTGCAGAAAAATACGCAGAACACAAGAAGCTAGGTCCTCCAATCGGGAGAAACTGAGCTCTTCACCACAACATATCATATCAACACTTGCACTGCAAAGAAAAAGAATCATATTTACATTTAAAGCAGTACGATATGCTAATTACATCGTGGCTGTCAATGTAAAAAAAAACATGTTAAATATATATATCATATTCACAAACATGCATATATACAAGGCGGTATACACCCCCATCAGGGAGATGGACTATCAGAAAATTTGTTATTTATTATCAATGTATATATATATTTAACAAAAAAAACTAAATCAATAACCGCCACAGGGGTGCTGGTCTTTCAATTACCCCCGCGTGACACCCAAAATCCCTCGGACAGGGCATGCACTGACTATCTGCGCGAGCATTCAGCCACTGCTAGCCTTAACTGCCACCTGTCATCTGATTGTCAAGTTCAATCCAGAATCCCTCGGACGAGAGAGAGCAACAGCTAACCGCTTTACCAGTACACTATCGCTCATCACCCCGTCACCTGTCATCTGAATTTTCCGACGAGACATCCAAAATCCCTCGAACAGGAGGGAGCAATGCCTAACTGGGCGAGCAGCTAGTCATCGCTCACCTTCCTGCCACTTGTCATCTGAACATCCCCGTCTACATCAAGGGGGGCACTCGCCATGCGACTGAGCAGGGTCCGATGCGCCGTAGCAGCAGCAGACACCAAACTAGCCGGCAGCCCGTGCAGCCGATCCTCAATGCTGAAGCCGGTTAAATCTAAGGATCTTAGTGATCCATCCCAGCTTTTGAAGTCCCGGCGGAAAGCGGCATGAAAGGTCATGTCTATATCGGTTATGACCTCAGCCTGCCGAATGAATGAATGAATAAATGCTTAACGGCATATCAGCACACTAAGGGCTATACAATGCCATCAAAAATGTCTTAACACCGATTAAACAGAGATATCAGTCGCAGCTATTGACTTAGATTTAAATATATTAGAAGAAGTTAAAAGACAGACATTGTTGGATGCTGTACTGACAAAAGTAAAACATTTCACACTTAGTGGTTGGCCTCAAGTTAAAAAATCAATTGATCTTGATGTATGAATGAATGAATAAATGCTTAACGGCATATCAGCACACTAAGGGCTATACAATGCCATCAAAATGTCTTAAAACCAGTTAAACAGTCCAATGTGCTTTACAAAAGATAAAACTAAGGCAGTACTAACAGTGTCAAATAAACATTTCATACTTGCTACATTAAAATACTGTGCTCGAACATTTGCAAAGTCAATGCATTCAATCAAAATATGTTTCACAGTCAGAGGCACTCCACATGGTATGCATTCTGGCTGGTCTTCTGCTTTAAAAAGGTAACTATGAGTCAAATAGC
>JASIRB010000305.1:0-24988 GCA_030323885.1 Branchipolynoe longqiensis
AGATCCTCCAGGTCCAATTCTAGATCCTCCAGGTCCTGTAACATGAACAGGAGGAGGGGAATTGTGCCTCAGGACAGCACTGACATCGCTATGGCGGAAGCAGAGTTCAATAGGGGGTTTGCGGACTGGTTCACGACTGGGGTCGCAGCAGGTCAGATACCGGCAGATGGGGATACATTGCTGTATTTGACCAAATATGCAGCCGGGCAGCTGGAGTCGCAGTAAACTGCTCAGGGAGACGAGGGAGTTTGGGGTCAGTCTCAAACAGGAGAAGGTGCAGCTCCTGCGAGATAGTGCTCACAGGGAGGAGCAGCTGGCCTTGAGAAGAGGAAGAAGAGAGGGCTGTGAGAGATCTCAGGGTTCAGGGAAGACAGATCGCCACTGTGGATGGCTCGGATCTGGGGGCCCTGAGGACCTGGGTAGAGCAGGTGGGCCGGGCAGGCCGAGTGGCTGGGGCAAGAGGAGTGGATGTGGTGAAGTTTGCGCTCAGTCACTCTAAGGGGAACCTCCATGAGGAGTATATGAGGATGATGCAGACAGCTCACGGGAGGCGGTCCGGGGCCGCCTGGTTGGGCTGTTCTTGACAGCCAGGGAAGCCATGGCACTAGTGGATATAGTGTTTACCCTTAAGCAGGAGAAAGGCGAGCTGATGTTGGCGTACTGTATGTGATACGGTATGGCCGTTCAGAGGGCTTGGTCTGAGAAAGGGTTGGCTAAATTGGGGGCAGTGAATGATATGGTGATCAAGAAGTTTGAGGACTCTTTGATCGAGCCTGTGGTCAGGTTGGCTGTCCACCTGCCCACACCGGAGGCCACACTGCTATGTCGGCAGGTACCTCTGGTGCAGATATGGCTGCGTTGAAACAGATCCAGGGGGAACTAAAAAGCCTCCGGAGATTTGTGGCTGAGCGCACTGAATGGCCAGTACAGGCCGCACAGTTGGCCATATCACCGGCAACCGTGGCACCGTCGACAGTGGTGGTGCAGATGGCACCGGCACTGCCCTCCAATATTAGTGCGAATAGGGGTGAGAGCAGGAGTGTGCCACGCCAAGTGGTGGGGGGCGCCCCACAATACTCTCACCATGGCCAAGGTAGAGATACTGTAAGGTGTAGTTATTGTGCACATAACTACCACCGTGATTATGCGACTGCACATGAGCAAAGGTGTGTGCAGGTGCGGCCAACTGCACCGCCAAGATCGGGCCCTAGGAGAGGTGGGCCGGTGCAGTCGGGAAACTAGGTGAGGCATCACATTGGAGACCATGCATCCAGGTGGAATTTGGCGGAATTTCATTTGCAGGTCTCATTGATACTAGTGCTAGTAAGAGCATGATGAAAAGCAGGGTGTATAATGCGCTTAAAATAAGGGGATATGCGGAAGGTGAATTCCGGCAGGGTTTGACGCTTCGCTCACTCTTGGGACATTTCATCCCTACAAGGGGAGTGGGAAAGGTCACCCTGGTGGGAGTTGAGGCAGAGTTTTGTGTGGTCGGGGAGTTGCAGCATGATCTCCTGATTGGGACACATGTCATGCAGCCCTAAATAAGCCACAGTCCCAGCTGCTATACAGGCAGACTGGTGAGATATCATCGAATGCAGCCAGTCGGATCGATGAGCCAGCAGACTCACTGCAGGAGGCAGTGAGAAACAGGGCCATCAGTAGGCAGTATAATACATCCAGGGCAATTAGCAGGGCTAATGCTGTGCACCTGGTTGTAGGAGATGCTGTTTTGCTGCTGGTTACTGAGCCAGGTCCATTGGACAGGCAATTTTACCCTGGGTTCATTGTTATAGATGTCAGGGGGGGGGGCTGTAATTACTGTGGTGGGTCCTGGGAACTGTAAGAGGGTGGTGAACCTGGATCAGGTGAAATTAGCCAATGGGGAGATCTAATAAACTCCAGGCCGACCGAGGGGCAGAGAAGGAAACAGTGATTATGGCAAAAGAGAGCCGTAAATGACCTGGGGGTGGATATGCCACCACAGCTGCCCACCCAGAAAGAGGCATGTCAGGATGCACATGTCACCAGCTATGGCCAGTTTGATGGGAATGGGAAATGCCAATTGCCGCCATGGCAATTCCAAGGGCAATTACCAAGTCTACTGCACCATAGTGCTGGGAAGCAGGGGTCAGACATGCCACCACGGCGTCCCACACGCCATTGGGTGGAGGATGGAGAGTCGTGGGAGAGCCCAGGTGGGCACAGCTATGGCCAATTTGATTGGGATGGGAACTGCCAATTGCTATCAGGGCAATTCCAAGGGCAATTACCAGGTGTACTGAGCCATAGTGGTGCGTGCAGGGGGGGTGAGATGCTGAGCACACATGCGATGGTGACACGAGGAAGGGCCAATCTACAGGTGGGGAATAATAGTAATGGGCAATTGTTCCCTACTAATGTACATAAAGGTTCCCCACTTGTAGGCCGCAAGGAGGCTGACGACGTGGGCCATGCCAGGCACAATGGGGGCCATAAAAGGCGACGCACCTTGACTGGACTTGCGGGTACCGATGCCCGACCACCGGACGGTGACACTAATGGGGGGCTAAGTAGGGCTAAGGAGGACCAAGGTACGGTCAATGGCCATAACATCCCCCATCAGGAGGTAAGTGGTGGTAATAATGGGATAAGTGGCCTGAGAGGGGTCGGTGTAGGTGGCCGAAGTACTAATGACATGATTGACCAGAGGGAGGCCAGTAGAAGTGTCAGAGGTAATGATGGCCTGCATAGAGATGGTGACACTAACGGTATGCGGGGTGCAGGCCTAGGTGGCAAGGGTAATAATGGCATGTGCAGGGATGGTGACACTAACAGTATGCAGGGTAGTAAAGGTGGCAGAGGTAATGATGGTGTAAGTGGGCAAAGTAATGGGGAGATGATGGGCAGGGGTGCAGCTAGCGCTACTTGCATGTCTTGTCTGTCTTTTGTTCCCCAGGGTCCCGAACAGGTGAAGAGGCATGACGGGACTGGGCCTTAGATGACGGTCGACCCGGCATGTGGGTGCAAGCGTGCCCGAGGGCCAATTGAGGAGGTCATCATTACCCACACACTGCACAGCGATGCAGCGCCCACCGATGCGTGGCGGTTGGTGACTCCGCCTAATGTCACGCCGGGGGGCATGTCTCCTGGTGCACTGGACCGTGAATGCCTGGACGTGATGCGGGAAGCGGACTAGCGCAGGACAGTGACCTGTGTAGTCAAACGCCCACCAGCAGTCAGATGTGACAGTCATCCTACACGTGTTTTGCGTTCCCACACCCATGAGAAGACCAGACTCACCACTCCTGTGCTGGACTTGGAGGAACAGCACATAGCAAAACGCGCCTGCATTGCATGTGTGGAGCTGTTCTTTGGGCACACCAGGAGGAGGTATTAGTCTGTGGTACTTCTATTTTTTGTGTGTGTTTGTGTTGTTATCATGTATATGAGGATTGTCACAACATTGTGTACAGATCTGCACTACACAGACATTGTGTGGTGTTTCCAGCATCATGTGATCATTTTCACAAACATTGTGTGCTGATATACACTTACACGCACATTGTGTGGATTTCCAGCACCAAGTGGGTATTTTCACAAACGTTGTGTGCTGATAGGCATTACACGGACATTGTGTGGTGTTTTCCCTCAGGAAAGGATTATTTTTCAAGACATTTTGTGTTGTGCGTTCTGGAAGATAAGGCGTGTTTTTAAGACCTAAATTGAGTTTTTATTGCTTCGGGAAGCTCGGGGATGCAATTAAATTGCATTCAGGAGTTGTCCAGATTGATTGCAGCAATTTAGATTTTTCATCAGGTCCCACGTGTTCGTCGAATATAGCAGTGTTGGGGCTGATAATAGGGTCTGCCCAGTTCTCACTATTAACGTAGTGCAACAGGACACGATTTCCTTTAAAGTTATCACCTGGAAACTGCATTTGATATTTATGTTAATTTGTACCATGTGGTCACTGTATTGGCACATATGCATCATTTGGTGCTGCATGCCTCTTGGCAGCATCACCGATCTCTTTCAAGAGGATGGTGTCCTAGTTAGGGGCCAGGGTGAGGTGAGGATAGTGTCTGCTGTTTGTCAGCTGGTGGTATTGATCACACCCCTAAACCGGCCACCGGTGGAGAACTGGTTGTCAGAAGTGCGGGACCATGTGGATAAATTGACAAAGAACAAGTGGTATGATAATATTCATCATTGGAACATGAAGCTCAGTGTCCTACAGGCTAGGTTAGAGCATGACCCTGTTGAAGTTCAGCAGGTGGTTTCTAAAAGGCCTAAAATGGGACTGGTTGATGCAGTAGGGGTGGTAGCATCCTGGCTGTTTGGCATGGTGAGTCATGCACAGTTAAACAAGGTGCAACAGGCTATTACCTCAAACAGTCTGCAGAGGCGAGCCCTGAAGCATAGCCAAGAGCACATGCTTTCCATTATGAATAGAACCCAAAATATACAGCTGCAATTAGCGGACCATGTTTCAGTGGTGGAACGTATGCTAGCCTTAACACAGGACGAGGCAGAAGACATGACGGCCACCTCCAATGACTTGTTGCTGCTGCAGCGTGTGAGGCTGGCAGTGGAGGAGTTGGAGAGTGTGGTGGATGATTATGTCTCGAAGAGGGCATTTCACCATCGCATGGAGATGCAGCCTGAGCACAGCATGCTCACATAGACACTACTGGTGCCGGTGCAGCTGGCACTTGTGCTGGAGGCAGCCAGGGGTGTGGGCTTTCGAGGTCTGGATCTGCACTGGTACTACCAGCATGCACGGGTTGAGGTGGTGTGGGGTCCTGATGCGTTGATCGCCTTTGGCCTGGGACTGCAGATGGTGAGTCAGGACACGTATTCCGCCTACCACTTGATGTATCTGCCAGTTCTACTGGATGCTGAACATGTAAGAACAGTGGTGGGGAAGTGGTGAGTATGAGAAGGAAGGCGGACTTCTATCCTGAAGCTTGCATGGGCAAGCTGCCCATCATGTGCAACCCTGCCATGGAGATGACCTACCAAGCCTGTGAAGTGGCATTCGTGATGGGGACAGAGCCGGAAGACTGCAAGCTGCGGATCACAAAGATCCGGAAGACTGTGTCTGCCACCGTTGTGGCACCTGTGGAGGGCATGGGTGGTGTGAGTATTGCACCCCATGAGCCTCACATTGATGTGACAATTCGCTGTGCCGGGAAGCCTCAAATCAACCAGAGGATCGCCGGCCCAACAGTGCTGCAGGTGCTGGAGACATGCATGGTGGAGGGCAGAGGTTGGCTTTTGCGAATATTGACAGTAAAAAATGAGACCGTGAACATACAGTGGGTGCCATCGAGGCTGGACCTCCCAGCCTTGAATGTATCGTGGCCTCCTGCTCTCCACCGAGTCATGAAGGAGCAGCTCGAGCGGTTGCCAGAGCTGCAGGTCCCACTGCTGTCGCTGAACGGTCTAGTTCAGGTGCCGAACGGATACGTCCGGGCTGAACATCTTAGTATATTATGGTATTGTTTGTTGGCAGTGGCCGGTGTAATGTTGTCGCTTGGTACTGTGTATATTTATAAAAGGTGTCAAGCTCGCTGTAACAGATGCAGACATCCAGGGAAGTGGCGAGGGATGGTACCGGAGAGCACGGAGGTGGTGGTCTATGAATCCAAAGACCTACCCCCTCCCTCCCCATTATTCGTCCATAAGGACGCCATTGTATGGTATACGCCACAGGGCTCAGTGTTTGAGCTCGCTGTGCTTCTGTACAGGGGTTAGTAAGGTTGCTAGCATGTTTATACAGTGCCTGTGGCATCTGAACCAAATATTTTGGGGATTAGCAGGGATGCTGTATAAATTTGCGTAGTTATTTAGAGGTTTCCGAGCTTCCTACTAGGGGTAGTGCGTATTCTGCATGTTATATACACTTCTTTTGTGTCTGAACCAAATTTAGGGGTACGACCAGGGACGCTATATCTATGTCAAAACAGGATGCTTTTCCTCATTCGGCATAATTAACCGGTCGGAATTGGCCGCATTGGTTGTGAAGTGGAGTGAGAGTTGCTCAGAGCTGCTGGAGCTTGCCATGATAGGGTTTCTCTAACCCATGCCTTTCCCATGCCTTCCGGACTGGCCATGGTTAGCTGACTTGGGACCCTGGTAGTGCCTCGTCAGGATTTGGCAGTATCAGGAATTTAGGCTCCCCGCCCAATCAATGGAACAAGTAAGGGGGGGAGGATTTAATTAAACATTATGCGCCTCTCTGATTCCTGCTTGTTGGAAGTTAATTATAGCAATTAGTCTTTCCTCTGATTCCTGCTTGTAGTGAGCCCTCAGTAGCAAGTAAGGGGGGGAATTTAAGTCATTATATGATGCGCCTCGCTGATTCCTGCTTGCAAGAAACTGGAGTGGACATAGCCATGGGCAGGTCCTAGCAGAAACCTGACCCATCGGGCGCAGTGTGAGCCATAGGCGATCTAGCTACTCGGCCTGCTCCCGTAATCGCAGCGGACAGTACCGTCTTGCAGGGACGGGTCCGTGTCTGCGGTGGTGGAAATCTGAGAGAAAGACGACCTAGTGTAAGCTGGAGGGTGTGGTGATATGCTGTCTGTTCGTCACCTCCCTCCATTTACAAGTACTAGTGGGTTAGTGTGCAGCAGGGACGTGATCCGAGCACCAGTCAGGAATCTCTTTAACCAAGGATGTTGTTTTGGGGTAAGCCAAGAATGTGCAGGCACTGATCTGGGTGTGCGTGATATCACAGTTGGATCACGGATTCTTAATTGGTTGCTGAGCATCCGATCATGGTAGCAGTGCTGTACAGGCTGCAGATCGTGCGGGGTCACACAGCGGGTGTGCACATCACCAATCCTGATACGGTGTCGCTGATGTGGGTGTCACTGGTCTGGACGCCACAGCATTCTTGGATGATATTATCATTTTGGTTGTTAATTGTTATTGTTTGAGGTCACATGGTATTGCGAGTGCAGCACTGAAGCAAGTTTGGTATCGAGGATTGATCACGGATCCTTCCTTGGTTGCCGAGCATCCGATCGTGGTAGCAGCACCGGGCAGGATGCTGACACCAAACTCCACCAATGTAGTATTGTCCGAGGTTGGCTGAAGTTTCAGCTAGGCCTTTTTATTTTTTTATATATATATATCTTAGAAATGTTAGTGATCCATCTTTTGTATTGCTATTCTAAAGCGGCTCACCTGATTTGTAGGAACTTGGGTCAAGCTTCGGCTGAAGTTTTAAGGGGGGCCTTGGATCATAAGGGAATAAGCAAGTACAATATGGACAATGCCAGAGTATAGGAGTATATAGTATTACATCGGCCAGGGGCAGGTGATGCTAACGACAAGCTGTGTGAAGAACGTGGTCGCACGGCGCTGTCCGGATGCACTATGGTGTCCGGGCATCGTTTCTGTGGGCGCCACGTTCTGGTGGAGATTGTGTGGTATTGCGCGTGCAGCACCGGTCAGGGTGTGGCATTGTGGTTGGATCACGGATCCTTAATTGGTTGCAGAGCATCCGGTCGCAGTAGCATCGCCGGGCAGGATGCTGGGCACCGATCCTCACCAGCGGCATAATCGGATGGACGTGGCTGAGATTCTCAGCTGGCCCCAGCCAGAAATTTTGTTCTTGATTGATTCGGGTCGGTTGATTGATTTGAGTCATTTGATTGATTCGAGTCATTTGATTGATTCGGGTCAGTTGATTGATTTCGGGTAAATTGATTGATCGGGTCAATGATTGATTTTGGATTTATTGGGTCAATGATTGATTTGGTCTAGGGTGATAGGTCACCAGTAGGTGAACAGGAGTTGATGCCAATAAAGCACAACTTCTTCACTGTCAATCTTGCGTGACTTGTCTTCCCTTTGCTTCCTTATGAGTTTGTTGAGAGGGACACCAGGTGGGAACTGACAGACAGTTGTCAGAACACACATGGGGAGAGTAGTGGTATCCGTGGCTCTGACGGCCGAGTACCCAATATATTACACAGTGTTAACGGAGCCTCAATTGCCTCTCTACAGACTCTGTGACCCACAAGTTCAGTCTGGATTACGCTCTGCGCATGCGTCGCGGAAATCGTGTATTGTAGAACTAACAAACTCAAAGACGGTAGGGTGTGTAGGAAAATACTCATAGAGAAAGAACGCATGCAATAGATAGCTATATGATTAAAAATGACAAAAACAAGGGGAAGCACACTGGAAACTTACTGTCTAGAGGTGAACAATCATTGGACTTCATCGTTATAGGCAGCATAAACACACTGTCACAATCCCCCCCCCCCCCCCCCCCCCCCACCAAAAGGATATAGATTATAATGATCCCAATATGATATAGATTATGTAGTGGTCTGTACTGACCTCTCAAGCAATGAGCCACATAAACAGGTGAGCGTGAATTGGGTAATGAAATCAGGGACCCTACGTGGTATAAGGGTTAGCACACTAGCCCGGAATGCAAGAAATCTGGGTTCGATTCCTACTCTATGCGCAATATTTCCCATTTTCATCACCCTCATGACAATTATAATGATCAACCCAATATATTTATCTAAAAGAAAAAAGGACAGAAACCCTAAAGAATCGACCTGTGCAATCTTAAGGGAGCTTGGTTGTACACTTACGGATGAGGCTTCTGGCAGAGTTCTTGTATTTGAGAATACTTGATTTGATATCCTTCGACCATTCCATTTTCGATTTTGCAACGGTGGCTCTGTGTGGTTAGAATAAATCAAAGAAGTAATTCCAGAAGTCCACTCAAGAAGTATCACCTATATTAGACAGCAACCGTTATTGCCAAGGGAAAGATTAAATACAATTAAAGACATTCCATTCGTCTATTTAAGAAGCAATACCCATAGTGGATATCGCAAGCTCTAAGGGCACATCAACATTGCTGTCAAGGGAAGCATGAATATAGCGGAACAATTTCCTTTTCTTGATAAGAAGTAACCCTCAGAGTGGATGGTCACACTCTCAAGGCAACTGTTATCGTAAAGAGATATGTTAAATATGCTTAAAGAAATTATGTGAAATTTTAAGGAACAAACAGACAAATAATATGAAAGCGGCATAATCTGACGAAGGCATACAATTTTCGAGACCAACTAAAATATATAGATCTGATCCTACCTCTCCAACTTTAGATACTGATGCACATATTAAGACATTTATTGGTGCATTGCAGGAATACTAAGTCAATTTATACTAAGCCTATGGTGTCCAGCATTTTGAAGGGCGTGCTAGAATTAAATTTGCATGTTTTGACCTAAAATATTTCCAATGTGAATCTTTTAAAATAAAAGTTACTTAAAACTAAATTAAAGTAGGTTATAAGGACTAACCCAATATATTTGGCTAAAAATAGGGAAGAAACTCATGACCATCAGATTATGCATTTTAAGAATGCCTGATTGATAGACGGGTTGCTGCCAAACCCCCGGAAAATCACGTGACACCCGCTAAAATAAGCATGGAGGTCAGCAGTTGTGTAAGTCCAGCGATGCCCTCTGACTCTATACCCTAAATCTATCACACACAATTCTGTCTAAATAAAAAGATAAAAGATAACCGCTGCAGGCAACCATTTTTCACTGAGAGGGTTACCGATGTGTGAAACAGCCTGTCAAGTTATGTTGTGGAGGCTCTGAGTCCTACAGCGTTTGATTGAAATATTGACAGATACTCAATGGATGAACATATATATAATTACGAAGCGGTTCTGAGCTCATGTCACTCACACCAGTCTAAAAATGACATCTCTCCAGTATCACCAGACAATGACCTTGATATGCAAGTCTAATAACCTTCACCCAGTAAAGACATAAAGTAAGCATAGATAAGGCCATCTTAGTTTTGTTTCTGATGTGCATTTCCTCATCTTAAGCCCTGTTCACACGGGGCAGTTAATTCGAATCATATAAATCGACTTGCCTAGTTCGCCTCCCATTCGCTGTGTGAACGCTACGCTAAAGCGATTTAGGGCTGAATCGATTCATCTAGTTCGCTTCAAGTAAACCACCTCGGGAGGTAGTATAGATGAAGCGATATAGCTGGTTCCCGGGCAGTGATAGTGTAAAATAGCAGTGCTCGCCGGATACAGGCTCAGGTGTAACTATTACTGGTGCCCGGCAGTGTTAGGGACCGATTAGGCCGAAATCTATTGAATGCGATCATATTTAACAGAATTACATACTCAAATAATGAAATTTAATTAAATTAATCCTAAATTCCAAGCGATATTAACGTAGCAGCTACATCGGCATCATTATTCATATTGTTGAATCGATGAGTGTAAACTAAACAAATAGCAGTGCTCGCCAGATACAGGGGGGGACTTGCTCATGCGCAGATATCGATTTCCAGCTAAAAGTATTGCATGTGTGAACATGACACTTAAATCGATTCATATAAATCGATTTGTCTAAGTCGACATAAAAATTGTGTGTGTGAACATAGCTTTACTCACACCAACTGGAGTTCGTCTTCGATGTCTGCAGGTGCCTTCCATTTGAACATGGCGTCGTTCTTGGAATTGGTGTTGCTGTGGGTTACTGTATCATTATCGGTGGAACACTTCACGATCTTGGTATTTTCCGCCTGTTCGATCCATGTCCCCAATGGAGTCATTTTCCCCGTCTGACGCATCTGAATAGAAATGTTCGCTGTAGTATCCGAATTCTTATCTCTTTCAAAACTCAAATAGCTGATTAATTATTGTTACCGTTACCATTAGCATTACCATAACCCTAGTAATAATAATAATTATTATTATTACTCGACATTCCATACAAACACAAGTATGGGTGTGAGCGAATATCTCAGGTAGTTACAGGAAAACGTTTCCTACACTGTGCTGAGAGATCTGCGTTCGAGTTAAACCATAGGCATCCAACATTGATACCCGTTTCTATATTTTCCAATGATTGGTATTACCAGAATAGCAAAAAAAAACCTGCTTATTCCAGTGTCAAGATAATATGACTAAGTGGGATATCAGGTCATGGTGCCGACGGCGTGGTATCCGAATGGGGAAACACTATAAAGTATAAAGTCGCCATAAGTGCACACCGCCATAAATCGGTACTCGTCCTGATATGACCTTAGATGTTGCTAGGATGTAAAACCCGCAATGAGCAAACAAAGCAATAAGATTTTAACGTACCTGCATTATGATGCCACTGAAGTTCCCGCCCTTCACCGTCACTGTGAAATGAGCAAATAGACAGTTATAGTACCACATAGGTGTAGTAAAAAAACACACACTTCCTGAGGCATTCACCTTGTAAGCACATCCATGCACCTAACCACACTCAAGTCTAACATAATAAACAAACCATGCTACCAAATACCAACACTGCATCTCACAATGCCATCGCCAACAACGCAACGCCTAACTTCACACTGCAGGTGTGGACACGTGCGAAGGCAAACCACACACCCGGGCCACGTTCAAGGTACACCTCCGAGTTGTCTCGGGAGAAATTCCTGACGTCACGCTAGTTTGAACGGCAAAAGCAGTCGGTCAAAAATGGCCGGCTGCCCCCAATGGAAAAAAAGAGCTCTGATTGGCTGAAACCCCGGAATATGGCAGCCATTTCCGAGGCGCTTTTTGTCTCTACTCTGAAATGGGAGAAGTTTCCGAGATGACTCGGAGACGTACCCTCAACGGAAATAAGCCAAAAGGTGTCTCCGAGAGTTCTCGGAATCGTACCCTGAACGCCACCCTGACCACCCCGTAAAGCAATAATTTAATCAATATGCAGACACACAGATTTCAGCTTCCGCATACCACGTCCCACAACCCAACCCAGCATGCTCAACCATACACTATATTTTCATACATGCCTTTAACACATTCTGTCATTTATACACCTCAATCATGCCCAACTTTAGCTGAATGTTAATACATTGTATATATTCAATTTCAATACAACTCAATACTTTATTTCAGCATATAATGACTATCTCATATATAAGTTTTAAACCTATGCCATATGTAAGTCTTGAAATGGATAATATTATCATTTCAGCTGACATGTACTACCTGCTGGTGGTTATCAGATTACATATATCCGATTTCATGTGGTTGACATTTATATTGCTGTACGGTTTACAAATATACTAATGTTCTAATTCTTTATACAGAGTGCATCATCTTAATGATAGCTTTATTTTCTCACTTGATTATGATTTAAAAAATCCGGATCATATTACCCTTGACCTTTTCAGATATACCCATACACTATTAAACACTTTTGTTCTTAGAATACGATACAATGCACAAACGTTATCTTCGAATGCAAATTTCAGTCAACCAATCAGATTAGTGAAATATGGCACTATATGTTTGCACCACCAAATCTAGTTACTCGTGCAGCCCCGTTCATATGATAGGGCTGCTGAACACGCCATTAGAAAAAAGTGTCGGAAGACTGGGTAATGATTTTGCAATCTAATGTGCCACATATATTTACCATAACCCACTATTTTTTTATTGAAGAAATAATGTAGATTACTAGATTTTAAAAGTCAAATAGAAAGTTTGTTCATGCCATTATTATTATTATTATTATTATTATTATTTATTTATTGTTGGCATTCTCTCTCAGTTTCTCAACTTTAAGCCAATATAGAGCTAAACTGCACAGTGGGACCATCACATCCAGAGTTAATTCCTACTGCAGCAGTTTTTGCTCGTATTTAAAGTTGCATAGTCCGATGGTTTTGAGTTTCTGTCATTTTTCTGAGCTAAATATATGAGATCGATCACTAGTATCTACTTTACATTAGTTCAAAGTTACTTTTATTTTAAATGGTAAACCTTTGAGCTATTTTGAGTGCAAACATGGGAAATTAGTTTTGGCAAGCTTGCCAAAACTCTGACACCATAGGCTTCTGCAGTAACAGGTTCTGTTAAATTGACTCAGTATTGCCTTCTACGCAGAAACAAATGCTTAATAAGTGCATCAGTATCTAAGTTAGATATGTCAAATCAAATCTAGATAATTGGTTTGTTTAAAAAAAATTGATATTTCATCGGACTATGCAGCTTTAAGCAGGGTTGTGATTGACCTCGACTCTGGATAAGGGATGAATATTTTATCTAAACCAACCGGACGTGGTGTCCGAATCCATAGAGCGCGGACCTCGCCTGCGGAAGGTCGGGAGTTCGGTTGCCGGTCGAGTCAAACCAATGACATATAAAATTGATACTTGTCGCTTCCTAGCCTGGTGTTCAGAATTAATAACATAGGGCAATCTCAGTGTCAGGATAATATGACTGAGTGGGATATTTGGTCATGGTGCTGGTGGCCTGATTTCCCAGTGAGGCAGCACTATAAAATGGCCATGAGTGCGCACTGTCACAAGTCGGTACCCATCCTGATATGACCATAGATGTTACCAGGACATAAAACTCCAACAATCAACCAACCACTATCTAAACCAAATCTTAATTAATGCCAGTTTGTAATTGCAAATTGATGCCAACAGATTGATAGTCACATTTGCCACCCACATGAAGTTAGGAATGACTGCTAAGGGAATGTTGCTCCCACCTGCGATCATAGAGTCGGCTTTGTAGGTTGCTGCGCTGACATCTATTGAGTAGGGGTTCGTGGTGAGGGCTGCTCCGTGCCCGGGCTGCTGGGTGGTGCATGCCTTCATCGGTGCGCCTGACCCGAAACCGGAAGTGGGCGTGGTCAGTAAGACCAAACCCACAGTGATTGACAGCAACAAGAGAAGCGACGGATACGCAAGCATTCTGCTTCCTGTGAATATCCTCATCGTGGTGGTTCTGAAATGTAAGATATATATAAGAAAAAATAATCGGTGCGAATGGCAATGCGACGAGTCAGACTGGTGGCGGTGTTGCGGTTTCCCAGGGACACCAGTTTGCAAGGGACACATCGCTTCTGCACATGTGTCAAAATCGAACAGCATCGTCACTAACCTTATAAATTTAATATAATGTTTTTGGTAAAGATGTTTTCTATATGTGTACCAAACGATTTGTTTCTAGATGGTGTAATTTGAGAGATATTTGACTTCTTCTGTATTATCTGTATGAAGATTGCTCACGACCATTGACAATGCCTTGAGTTTGACGGTACGCACAGTGCAAAACGTTTGTTTTATTCAAAATTAATAGAATTCAAGAACCCTAACCTTATAAATTTAATATAGTCTTTATGGTAAAGGTGTTTTCTATATGTATACCAAGCGATTTGTTTATAGATGGTGTAATTTGGGAGATATTTGACTTCTTCTGTATGAGGATTTGCTCACGGCCGTTAACAATGCATTTGAATGGAATTGTCCCTGGCAAACTGGTGACCCTCGGAATCCGCATCAGCGGCGCCACCGGTCATGTGGCGGGGCCAAGGAGGCAGCACGCAGAATAGATTTAAAGTAATAATAATGGAAAAGAATAATAGTTCCCATTAAGCATATACCTTGCTGTAGAGAAGGGATTACTGAGTCAGGTTAATCGGACATGTTACTACTGAAGACTATGATATCCATAATGTTGGTGTTCATGTCAAATGTTATTCCTTTTTTTTGTTTCACTTAAAAAACCGCCAACCCCTTCAAAAAATAAAAGTTTACTTCTAAGTAAAGTGTCTCATAATGACCGATCTAATATATTTAACTCAAATAATAAAAATAATGCAAATTAAAAAAAGATAAGAACTCAAAGCCATCGGATTATACAACTGTATGGTGGTGAAGGTTGTTTGTGCATTAGTGGCTACCTCCTACACAATTCTCCTACAGATGGTCGAGACGGGATGAGGTTATTCTTTGTTGTACTGTACTGGTTATACATTCTTAACAAATAGTTTTATTTTGGCCGGGGACTGCCTGCCTCAGTGTGACTGAGCACTGGCGGTGTATACTGACAGAATGTCACATTTTGGTGAGATGTCCTCACCTACAGCTGGTTAGAGATGATATGTTTGGAAATGATGATGTGATGGAATTATTTTGATTCCATCCGCAACTCAGTATAATTTTTTTTTACGGAAACTGGTTTCTACCAAAAGTTCATTTTCCATTTTTGACTTGGAAAAGTTTGTCATTGTTGGTTTTATTTGTCATATACCATTTGTGATTTTACCATAGTTGTATATGCTCTTTAGGCATACCTTTCTGTTGTCTATTTTATCTGTTTGAAATGTAATATGTTAGTCAGTTATGTTTAACCACTGTATGACCCCCCAATAGCCGATGTTTCCTTTTTGTGATTCAGGGTGGGGGGGGGGGGTGTTAAACAAACAAACAAACAAAATGGTGCCTACCTGTCTGTATATTACAGACAGCACCAGTGAACCATGTCCACTTGGGTCTCAGAGAACCAGACGGGATCTGCGGATGGCCGATTGGGTAGAGAACCCACTTCCCGCACTGGAGATCGTGGGGATCAATTCCCAACCCCAGCCGAGTCAAACAAAGTCAATGCTCGTCGCTACCTTACCTAATGCTCGGCACTGCGAGGATACAACAACGAATTGTCTTTTCTCAGTGTCAGGATAACGTGACTTTTCTGATTGTCATGATAATAATGGGACTTGTCTCGGCGTCAGGATAATAAATTGACTGAGTCGGGCGATCGGCTCATGGTGTCGATGGCCCGGTCTCCCAGTGGTGTGGCAGCACTATGACCACCACGTCGTGAGTGAGTGCGCACTGACCGGGTGTTACTATAACGTCAACACTTTTTCTCGGAGAAAGCCTGGGAAGTCTGGGAAGGTATCTCCCAGGCACGGCATTCCATTTATTCCTCTCTCCCCTCACCCCCTCCACCCCCGTCTCTATCCTCCCCCCCAGCCTCCACCGTACTCCCCCCCCCCCCCCCCTGGGCCCCCCCCCCCCCCCATCTCCCACATTCACTAACCTTGGAACGGTGCCTAAGATCATGACGGCGTGGAATGCTGTCGGTGCGACGACCCACAGTAAGTAGGTAGTAGCCTGGTCTCTGTCTAAAGCCGTGTTCACACGGGAAAAGTGTAAAGCGATTTAGACATCATCATCATGCTGTCGGTCACGATGCGACAAAGACTGCTTTCATTACTTGACTGCCGCTCTCCATTTAGCTCTCTGCTGTGAGAGTTGCATCCATGAGTCGGTCTTAATGTCTCTCAGCTTCAGGTTTCTCTTGATGGTATCCCTGAACCGGAGACGGGGGCGCCCTCTCTTTCTGTAGCCAGAAGACAGTTGAGAATAGAGGATCTGCTTCGGTAGCCTGTCTGATGACATCCTCATGAGGTGTCCAGTCCACCGGAGATTCTTTTTGATCAGAAGATCTTCCATAGAGGGCAGCCCCATCCGTTCGAGTATTTCCTTATTCGTCACTTTGTCCTTCCAGGTTAGCCTCATGATTGAACGCAGATGTCGCATCATGAAGGCATGCAGCTTTTTCACCTGCTGTCTGTACACTGTCCAGGTCTTGGCTCCGTATAGTAGGGTGGATAGCACGATTGCGAGGTAGATCTTACCTTTGAACCGAATGGACACATGGTGGTTGTTCCAGAGTCTCTGGCGTAGTCGGCCGAAAGATGCGCTAGCCTTGGCCATCCTCCTCTGTATCTCAGCATCAATGCGTCCATCATTTGATATAGTGCTTCCGAGATAGGTGAATTCCGGAACAGAGTTCAGCTTGTTTCCGTCAACCATGATCTCCCCCTCTCGGGTTCTTGTAGAGTTGGGTTGGTACAGCACCTCCGTCTTCTTGATGTTAATTTTCAGGCCAAACTTCTTTGATGCATCGGAGAAAGCGTCCACTATTTTCTGGGTCTCTTCAGCAGAGTGGGCAACCAGTGCACTGTCATCTGCGATTAGTAGCTCTCTCACCAGTATCTGAGTAGTCTTGGTCTTCGCTCTGAAGTGTGCGACATTGAATAGGTCAGCGCTCTGTCTGGACTGTATATAGATGCCATCCCCCATGTCTCGGAAAGCCTCGTCTAGCATTGCTGATAGGAAGATGGAGAAGAGCGTGGGGGCCAGTACACAACCTTGCTTGACCCCATTGGTAACCCCGAACGATTCTGAGACTTCCCCTCCAGCACTAACGTTCGCCATCATTCCTGTATGTAGAGCCTCGATCATAGTTGTGAACTTCTCTGGGCATCCGTACTTCCTCAGTAGCTGCCATAGCCCGGTCCTCCCGACTGTATCAAATGCCTTAGTGAAATCAACAAATACCATGTACAGTGGTCGGTCCTGCTCAATGCACTTTTCTTGTAGCTGTCAGAGACAAAATATCATATCCACAGTGCTCCGGTTGCCTCTGAAGCCACACTGTGACTCCGGAACTACACCAGGTGTTATATGAATAGATAGTCTGTTGAGTAGGATCCTGGCGAAGATCTTCCCTGCTATTGAAAGAAGAGAGATTCCTCTATAGTTCCCACAGTCTGTTCGATCACCTTTCTTGTAGATGGTTACAATGCTGGCATCCTTCCATGCTTGGGGTACAGAACCCTCCTCCCAGGCATTGGTGATTAGTTGGTGCAGTCTGTTGAGCAGATTGTCTCCTCCATGCTTCCATACCTCGGCAGGAATTCCATCACCCCCAGGTGCTTTGCCATCTTTCAGGCTGGCGATTGCTCTAGCCATCTCATCCATGGTTGGAATCTCATCGAGGCATGTTTTGGTAATGCGCTGCTGGATGTTGTTCAGAGCTTCGTGATCTATGTCGCCAGGGACGTTGAGTAGCTTCTGGAAGTGTTTGCTCCATCTTGCCACAACTCTCTTGCTGTCGGAAAAGGTCTCCGTTCCATCTGTTGATTTCAGGTGAACAGCTCCCTTCTTCACGGGTCCCCACACTTCCTTCAGTCCGCTGTAGAAGCCCTTCATGTTGTTTCTGTCTGCAGCTCTCTGCAGCTCCTCTGCCTTCATTTCCCACCAGTCTGACTTCAATGCACGGGTGCATTTTTGTAGCAATCTGCAGGCATCTTTGTATGCTGCAGTGGTGGATCTAGTGTTCCTGGTCTGCAACACTCTCTGGTGGGCTTGGTCTCTTCTGCTCATAAGATTCTGTAGCTCCTGATTGTTGGGGTCGAACCAGTCCTGATGTTTTCTGTCTGGCTTGCCGAGATAAGTTTTAGCTGTGTTGTATACAACCTGCTGCAACGCTGCCCATTCCTCATCTGGTGTTGGGCTTTCCTTCTCCTCCCATTGTGCAAGAGCGCTGTCCATCTCCCGCTCGAAGCTCTCCCTGTGACTGATGGTACTTAATTTTGCTGTGTTGAGCTTTGTCGGTTTATTTGTCCCTTGCCTGTTGTGTTTTTCTCGTATTCTGAAAGCCACTTTTGACCTTAGCATCTGGTGATCGGTCCAGCAGTTAGCTCCACACATGGCTCGAGTACTGTGGATGTCCATCTTATCCCGGCACCTTGTGATGATGAAGTCGATCATATGCCAGTGCCTGGAACGAGGATGCATCCAAGTGGTCTTGCGTTCATCCTTCTGCTTGAACATGGTGTTTGTCACTATCAGTTCGAACTCAGAGCACAAAGCCAGTAGGAGCTCACCATTGGAGTTGCATTTCCCGATTCCATGTTTGCCCATGACCAAGGGCCACTTGTCATTGTCTCTTCCTATCCTTGCATTGAAGTCTCCTATCAGCAGTAGCTTATCAGTGTGAGGGATGTCACTGAGCGTACTTGCCAGCTGGTTGTAGAAGGCCTCCTCGTTATCATCTGGGTTTGTCATTGTTGGAGCATACACACTGATAATTGTAGCAAAGTTGTCCTTGCTCAAAGGTAGTCTCATTGTCATGATTCTGTCACTTACTGGCCGTGGCATTTCTGTCAGCTTTGTGATGATATCCTTTTTGATAGCAAAGCCCACTCCTGCCTCCCTTCTCTCTCCTTCGGGTTTGCCACTCCAGAAGAAAGAGTATTCCAGGTCATTGAGACTACCAGACTCTGAGAACCTTGTTTCGCATAGGGCGGCAATGTCGATGTTGTATTTTGCCAGTTCCATTGCTACTAGTGCCGTACGTCTTTCTGGTCGGTCAGCTGCTTCTCGGTCGAGAAGAGTCCTGACGTTCCATTGGGCAATTGTCAGTAGTTGTGTTGTGTTGCGTTGTGTTCCTCCTAGCTGATTTTCCGCTGTCGACGGAAGATGAGCTCGAGCAGCGCGGTCCTTGGTAACCCGGGCGACGACCGAGCCGGTATGGTGTTTTGTGCGGTTGTACATTTCATGAAAGCTGCCTGCAAAAGTGTTGAAGTGCTGCTGGCTTTTTTGCAAGTTACCAGCAGCACTCTCTCGGGGAGCAAATAGAGGTTTCACACCGGAAAGAACATGTCAAGACAGGCGCAAAACTATTTGTCCCTGCAGTGGCTGGTCGGGAGATGTTGGGAGTTCCATACATCAACCGCCCTTAATGCTGCCACAGTGACATGGTTTTCTGTTTAGGGTTTGCTCCCTTAGCCTTCGGTTCTGTCAAGGACCTGTACCACAAGGCAGTGGTTTAGAACTCTGCAAGGCAGGGGCGTCAAACTCCCTGAGGTATTGCTATACCTGCACACCAACGATTTAGACAAGGCGAATAATATGAATCGATTTAGATGCGCGTTCACACGGGCAGTGCTTGAGTCGGTTTAAGGCGGAAGTGGATATCTGCGCATGAGCAAGTCCATACTAATCAGTGCCAGTTTCGGTTAGTCGACGTCGGCACGAGAGAGTGTGGGTTCGACCTAGATATGTATAGACTGAATCATATTGTTTTGGAACCGTAAAAACTTCTGCTGGGCAGTGAAAACCTTAAAATAAATCATGAAAAAAATATAAATGCACCTCTAGCAGGGTCATAGACCAAATTATATTATATAGTGTGACGTGCTTAATCCGCCTCAAGTAAGTCGGTTGCATTCACATGGGCGATATAAGTCAAATCATAAAATTCGGTTCATATAAACCACCTACTTAGGTGGTTTATAAAATCCGAATTATATGATTCGAATCAGCCCTAAACCACCTCAGCTGCATGTTCACACGCCAAATGTGAGCTGAACTAGGCAAGGCGATTTATATGAATCGAATTAACGCTCCCATGTGAACACGGCTTAAGTAAGTAGGTCACCTGTTCAGAGTGGACAAACGATGACCTAGATTGCGTTTTGTGTTTTGAGATCCAATGTTCAGTTGGTATACACCTTCCGCTTGACTTGATGGGTTGTTCATAACCTTTCGGGTATACAGGCTGCAAACCTGCAGCATTGAAGCAGCTTCGATAAATCGGTAGAATTTTGGCTGAAGTGTAACTTCTAGGGGTAGTCAAGAGTACAAAGTTCTTGAATCCGATCGCCAACGGCACCGATAAATTGGTCTGATTTTGGCTGAAACACTTGGTCCAGTCACCGATGGGTTGGAGAGGAGGAAGGGGAAGGAGAAAAGGAAGACAGAAGCAGTGAAAAAGGAAATGGGCCCCACTCAAACAAACAACTCCTTTGATCAGGAGAAGTAAGCCCTGGAGGCTGGAGAAAAAATAGAAAGGGTAGGATTGAGGAAAGAGAAGTGAGGGGAGTTGAGTCAAAGGGCTGTGCCTCCTTGCTCTATGGTGACTAGTCGGCGCGCCGGAGACACAAACGGAGTAAGGTGGTAGGAAGTGAAAAGCTGGCCAGCCTCCCCCTGCAGTATTTTGTTTAGATAAATGCAGGAGAGAAGACCGGCAGCTGAAGGGAGATAGAAGATGTGTGGATGAAGTGGAGTCTGAACAGGAAGTATGCACCTTCCGCGTTAGCGTCCGCTGGTCACTGAGGAAGGACTGAAGCTGCGACCTGGCGTGCTTACACGTCGGTAGGTGGGGTGACTGTCTGTGCCTCCCACCACCATTCTTCACCATAGGCCTTCACTATAGACTTTAAAAGTCGGCTTGAATCCATAAACACATGGTGCCTGAGGATAAGAGTCAAAGGGCCGTGCCTCCTTGCTCTATGGTGACTGGGGGTGGGAGGCACAGACAGTCACCCCACCTACCGACGTGTAAGCACGCCAGGTCACAGCTTCAGTCCTTCCTCAGTGACCAGCGGACGCTAATGCGGAAGGCGCATACTTGCTGTTCAGACTCCACTTCATCCACACATCTTCTATCTCCTGAGGATATATACAAGAAAGTAACTCAGGGCTGCTGAACAACCCATTAGAGAAAGTTGTGGAAGGTTGGGTTATGGATACAGCCCCATGGATTTGCAGTAAAATATGCTAAAGATATTGTTCCAAGGATTGTTTACCGTAACCTGCTATTTTTGAGTGACGAATTTATGAAACCATATAGATTAATACACTTTGAAACTCGAATCGAGGGCTTTCTGTGGCCGCCATCTTGTTAGTTCTTTTGTGGGTGCATTCTCTACCAATTTCTCAACTTTACACCAATATAGATAAATACTGCACATTGGAACCACTACCTCCACCGTTTTCGCGAAAATTCGCCGTCAGTGTAATAACCATGGCCTGGTTCTGCCGGAATCCGTTAGGGGGCGCCCGGGTTTCGGCCTGATTTGCGCATTTTTTGCCGGACACCACTAGGATAGATCAAGGACTGGTTTGCTCAGTGTCAGGATAATGTGACTGAGTGGGATATTACATGTGACTGAGTGGGATATTACTCATGGTGCCAGCAGCCTGATTTCCCAGTGGGGCAGAACTATAAAGTTGCCATGAGTGCACATTGTCACAAGTCGGTACCCGTCCTGATATGACCGTAGATGTTGCTAGGACGTAAAACAACAACCAACAATAACAACAACGAAGTCGATAGGTACCCATTCTGATATAGCCTCAGGTGTTGCTAGGACGTACCCACCCTGCCAATCATCCACACACCTGCGCATTGGTTCTCCCTCTGCGCACACACCTGCACCCCGGTTAAAGTTAAATAGTCCGATGGCTTTCGAATTCTTGCAGCATTTTTGAGATATTATTGACCATTATTACCTATTTTTTATTATTCCTGAGTCATTTCGATGAAAACTGGATAATTTTGGAGCAATTTGAGCTGAAAGAACCCTAAATCATTTCGTCAAGATTGTCAAAAGTCTTGTTGTTGTGGCCCAGATTCACATCTCGTGATGGTCAGGTGATGAGGAATGACCTATTAATGTGTAGGTACTCTGGAACCTGACTAATGCCATATATGGTACTGGGAATGAGGGCAGGACTAATAAGGTCATGAGATTGACCTAATTGGTTAATGGTCTCCCTGTTTAATGGCAGTCCCAAAGTAAGTGTTCAGAGGAATGGGGTTATAGATTCATATATTATTCTGTACATGCTGTACCGAATCATTAGTTGATGCGCGAAAAGGAAGAAAGCAGAGGCGGGGGTGGAAAGAAAAGGCGTTTTATTGGAATGCCTCAACATAACATACAAGCTATACAACAACAAAATGCGGAGAGTAAAAAGAGGAAGCTCATAAGGAGCGATAAAGTATAGCTTAACTAGGAGCTCAGGGGAGCTTAGTGTTCATGGGGAGGGGCGCCGAGGAGCCCTCCACCAACAAGATAGAAAGTTGGGTGTGTGGGTGGAGAAGAAAGCGGTGCAGCAGGGAGGACGGCTGGAAGGCGAGTGACTGAGGGAGGCCGGCGGGCGGCCTTATAAGGGAGGGAGCGGGAAGGCGAGAGGCGGGGGAGGTGAGAAAGCGGCGGGGCAGGGCGAGAAGGGCGAGGGAGAAAGCTGAGGGAGGGATGACAGGGCAGGTGAGAAAGCTGCGCGGCGGCAGGAGAGGCGGGGGGAGGGTCTCTTCCTTCCCTCGCATCAAACGCAATGCAAGCATTACGACCGATGCGCGAAAAGGAAGAAAGCAGAGGCGGGGGTGGAAAGAAAAGGCGTTTTATTGGAACGCCTCCACATAACATACAAGCTATACAACAACAAAATGCGGAGAGTAAAAAGAGGAAGCTCATAAGGAGCGATAAAGTATAGCTTAACTAGGAGCTCAGGGGAGCTTAGTGTTCATGGGGAGGGACGCCGAGGAGCCCTCCACCAACAAGATAGAAAGTTGGGTGAGTGGGTGGAGAAGAAAGAGGTGCAGCAGGGAGGACGGCTGGAAGGCGAGTGACTGAGGGAGGCCGGCGGGCGGCCTTATAAGGGAGGGAGCGGGAAGGTGAGAGGTGGGGGAGGTGAGAAAGAGGCGGGGCAGGGCGAGAAGGGCAAGGGAGAAAGCTGAGGGAGGGATGACAGGGCAGGTGAGAAAGCTGCGCGGCGGCATGAGAGGCAGGGGGAGGGTCTCTTCCTTCCCTCACATCAAACGCAATGCGAGCATTACGACCGATGCGCGAAAAGGAAGAAAGCAGAGGCGGGGGTGGAAAGAAAAGGCATTTTATTGGAACGCCTCAACATAGCATACAAGCTATACAACAACAAAATGCGGAGAGTAAAAAGAGGAAGCTCATAAGGAGCGATAAAGCATAGCTTAACTAGGAGCTCAGGGAGCTTAGTGTTCATGGGGAGGGGCGCCGAGGAGCCCTCCACCAAAACGGAGGAGAGGGCTCGAGGCGCGCCCGAGGGTGCGAGGCGGGGCACGTATGCGTGGACCGCCTCTGAGGTCCAGGTGCCCTGCGCCATGATGTCGGCCAGGGGCACCCCGGCACGGTGGCAGGCTTGGGCGGCGCCTCGGCAGAGGCTGTGGAGGGTGAAGCTCTGGTAGGCGGGCACCCCTTGGGCTTGGAGGGCGCCCCTCAGGAGCGCGGTGAGGGAGCACGGATCGAGGGGCCGGCCGGAGGGCATCATGAAGGCCGGCGCGCCGGGGGGCGCTGGGCACTGCTCGAGGGCGCGGTGCCAGGCCGCGACGGGGCAGAGGCTGGATCCGAGGGCAGCAGGGACGAAGAGGGTGACCGCGCCCGAGGGGCCAGAGATGGTTTTAGATGTCCTGATCAGGATCCGGAGCCCCCCGGGCGCAGGGCGGACATCAGCTCGGGTGATGGTGTGCGGGCCGACCCAACCCTCGGGGCTCGGGGCCAGGAGGTTGGACTGGCGGAGCATCCCGAAGTACCCGAGGAGGAGGGCGGCCCAAGGCACGAGTGAGGCGGGGCCCGCTCGAGCGAGGTGGGCGAGCTGGTCCGGGGTGAGGGGGGGCGCCTGGCGCGGCACGTGGGTGGAGGCGGGTTCCCCCCCCAGACCGACGTCTTTGGCGAGGCGGGAGTCGAAGCCCGAGGTGAGGCCCCCTGCCCCCTCCACCCAGGAGCGCACGCCGGAGAGCGCGTTCTTGATGGAGGACGGGGCGAGGGCGTGGGCGAAGAGGGAGGCGGTGTAGGCAGCGACGTCGAAGGTCGACGGCGCGAGGGGATCCAAGCCTCGGGCGACGAGGTAGCCGATGAAGTCCTCGGCCTGCCGGCGACGGTTCCTCCAGGTCGCCGGGGCGAGGGCGGCGAGGCGTAGGCGGCCGACGTCAGCGACCTCGGCCGAGGAGAAACCTAGAGGCCGGGATGGAAAGGGAAGTCGTCTTGAGAGACGTGAACGGACTTTAGCCCGAGGCGGTCCACCTCGGCCCGCGCCACCTCGGCCCAAGGGCCGGTGAGGTGGGCGCGGCTGAGGGCGTCGGCGAGGACGAGATCCACCCCGGGCTTGTGTGTGACTTGGAGGTTGAAAGAGCCCGTGGCTGCCATGAGCCAGAGCTCCCTCACGCAGGTCCTGAGGGTGGGGTCGCGGGCGCGCCCCGACTCGAGGGCGGCAGCAGAGGCCATGTTGTCTGTCTTGACAACCACCGTCGCCCCCGCGACGTCATCGGGGAGGAGGCAGCGGAGGGCGACGACGAGGTTTACCGGCTCCAGCTCGTGGATGGACGGGAAGCGCCCTCGGAAGCCCGCAGAGTACCCTCGGGCATAGTAGCTGGAACTTGAGTAGGCCCCCCCACCAGTCAGGCAGGAGTCGCACTCAATCACGAGGCGACGGGTCTCCAGGGCCCAGAGGAGGTGGAGGCCATTGGAGATGCGGCCGTAGGTGGTGAACCACCTCAGGTCCCGCAGGGCGTCACCAGTGATGGTGAGTGAGGCGGCTC
>JASIRB010002594.1:0-62023 GCA_030323885.1 Branchipolynoe longqiensis
ACCCCATTAACTTGGTCATTACATGTTCACACCCATAGCTGACTGGATAAGTGGTGGCATTCTGGAATATTGACTGGTTTGTACAATACGCCAACTAACTGATTTCCTACTGGTCTTTGGCGCCACACATCTCTCTCCACATCTCTCTCCACATCTCTCTCCACATCTCTCCACATCTCTCTCCACATCTCTCTCCACATCTCTCTCCACATCTCTAAGGTCATATCAGGATGGGTACCGACTTGTAACAGTGCACACACATGGCGGCGTTATAGTACTGCCTCAGTGGGAGACCAATACGTCAGCACCCTGACCTGATATCCCACTCAGTCACATTATCATGACACCGAGCCAACCAGTCCTTACCCTATTCTAATAATGATGAGGGCCTGGCTAAGAAGCGAAAAGAATCAATTTAGTAAGCCATTGATTTGACGCGATCGAGAATTGAACTCCCTATCTTCCACACGGGACGCCTGCGCTCTACCGATTCATCCATCACATCCGGTGCCAGACCAATGGGGAAGACCAATTGTCCACGACTGAAAATTCACCTGCCTAATCATCGAATACAACGACTAAATAAGGAGACAAAAAAGAGGTTTGTTTCTCTAGGACCCCCAATAGCCGACGTCCACAATTTGTGATTGGGGGCGGACGATAGGGGGGGGGGGGGGGGGGGGGAGGTCGTTAAACAAACAAACAAACAAAAATGTTTCTCTAGGGCCACTGGAATGTGTATCGACTTGTTTCGCCTCTGGTAATATTCATGCTAGTCCATCAGACCTGAAACACAATAACTGCATGCAATAACTGCTTTATGTAAGTGTTTATATATATGGATATATAGGTATATATAGTCACTTACTCAGGCAAAGTTACTCACTTTTTAACCAAGCGCTGGTGGTCCCTCAGGCTTGATACCATCCTTTCCTTTGTTCAAATATCAGCCAGTGATGGTGCGCATGCGTGTGTAATTAATTATAAGGCGCGCCAGTGTCTGCCCTGCCTATTCAGAAAAGAAGAAACACCCCCCCGCCTCCGCCATCTTGCGTCTCCCCCACCACACACACCTCCCAAACCACTTCTCCACCCCACTCCATAAGGCACAGGGACAATATGGCGCTGGCTATACCTACCCCCCCACACTCCATAAGGCACAGGGACAATATGGCGCTGTCTATACCTACCCCCCACACTCCATAAGGCACAGGGACAATATGGCGCTGGCTATACCTCCTCCCCAAAACAAACCCTCCCCACCCCACCCCCCACTCCATAAGGCACAGAGACAATATGGCGCTGTCTATACCCCACATCTGACACCATGCAATGAACGTGTTGACACTTTGAGTCGTGTGATGGAACTGCTTATTTACAACTGATTACCCAGCATCCTCCAGTCATGACGTCACGGTTACCTAGGACCTGGATACATCACACCCCCCCCCCCACCCCACCCAACCCACTCCATAAGGCACAGGGAAAATATGGCGCGGTCTATACCCCACCCCCCACCCACCCCACCCCGCCCACTCCATAAGGCACAGTGACAATATGGCGCTGGCTACATGGGACTGTGACCTCACGTGACATTACGTAGCATGTTCATTAACAAAGGGCGGCAAAGCGTCGCGGGTT
Organism: Branchipolynoe longqiensis; assembly: GCA_030323885.1. Lineage (NCBI taxonomy): Eukaryota > Metazoa > Annelida > Polychaeta > Phyllodocida > Polynoidae > Branchipolynoe > Branchipolynoe longqiensis. Next base: position 1,642 of record JASIRB010002594.1, read on the forward strand.
CTATTCATTACCTTTGAGCGCTCCGTGTAAGACTTGGGTTCTAGCCCCCCGGCGTCCGGAGACAAGCCTCCGCCGTGTCCTCACGTGACCCTGATTTGTTGGTTGATTGGTTGTTTGTTTGTTGGGGTTTTACATCCTGGTACCTTTTACAATTTTTTGTATTATAGGTTAGTTGATTAAGCAGGGGAAATTTCAATTGTGGACGATTGGTCTTCCCCATTCCACTGCTCCTTGCCCTATCCTAATAATGACGAGCACCTGGCTAGGAAGTGACAAGTATCAATTTTTAAGTCCTTGGTTTGACTCGATCGGGGTTTAACCAACAATCCCACAATTTACCAGAACGGGAGACAGACGCTCAACTCATTTCGGCCATCCCGTCTGGTTTGGCGATATGACCATCTAAGGTCATATCGCTGATCAGGACGGGTACTGACTTGTGACAGTGCACACTCATGGCGACTTCATTTAGCTGCCCCCACTGGAAGACCAGGCCGCCAGCACCATGACCTGATATCCCTCTCAGTCGCATTATCCCAACACTGAGTCAACCAGTCTTTTGCCCTATCCTTGTAATGCAGAGCACCAGGCTAGGTAGCGACAAGTATCGATTTTGTAAGTCATCTGTTTTGACTCGATTGGGAATCGAACTCCCGAAATGCCGCACGGGAAGTCTGCGCTGTACTGATTCGGCCACCGCGACCTGTGTGTGACATGGGGGTGCGGGGTGCTGGGTGAGGTGGGGGTGTAAGATGGAATAACCCATTCAATTCGTCCATCGATTATTTAGGGGGGGGGGGGTATGCTATACTAACAAACACAAAAAAAGCCACAAAAGAACAACAACTAAAAACGCAGACACACAAAAGGGTGGACTACTTCCGGATTCCTAGGATCGATAAGAAGGAGGAATGTTTTTTGGTGGTTTTCTGTGTGTTTTTGTGTGACTGAACTAAGCACCAACTTGGTGGTTAGTTACCATAGTAACCTAGATCAGGTGTTTCGCCGTTGCATTTATCAACATTTTAATCCTTTCCACTCACCCATCCCGTTTTACACCGAAGGAACGCGCGAGAGTTCGCTAGGAATGATGGGAATGTGTGTGTGTGTGGAGTGTGTGTGTATGTGTGTGTGTGATCTATCACCCCCCCCCCCAACCTTATCCCTCCTATCCCACGCACACATGAATACCCACATGAAACCCACCAATTAGTACGTTCCTATACAATAGGGTGGGTGTGGGTGCGGGGGTGCGGGGGTGCGGGGGTGCGGGGATGCGGGGATGCGGGGAATGCGGGGTGTGGGGATGCGGGGTGCGGGGTGCGGGCTGGGTGCGGGGGTGCGGGGGTGCGGGGGTGCGGGGGTGCGGGGTGCGGGGGTGCGGGGGTGCGGGGGTGCGGGGGTGCGGGGGTGCGGGGGTGCGGGGGTGCGGGGGTGCGGGGGTGCAGGGGTGTGGGGGTGCGGGGGTGCGGGGGTGCAGGGGTGTGGGGGAAGGTCATTGCTTGGAGTGATGAATCTCAGCATAAAGGAGATTGGGTGGATGGGTGGGGGGAGGGGGGTTTAGTAACGACAGGTACACCATTTTAAATGCTATAAAGACTTTGGTAAAATACCGCCAGCGTTGAATGCATTTAACCCACTCACCCACTGGACGCGGTGGCCTAATCGGCAGAGCGCGGGCCTCGCGTGCGGAAGGTCGAGAGTTCGGTTCCCGGTAGAGTCAAAGCAATGACTTTAAAATGTATACTTGTCGCTTCCTAGCACGGTGTTCAGCATCACTAGGATAAGGCAATGACTGGTTAGCTCAGTGTCAGGATAATGTGACTGTGTGAGATATTGTGGGTCATGGTGCTGGTGGCCTGATTTCCCAGTGCACACTGTCACAAGTCAATGCCCGTCCTGATATGCCCTTGTATCTTGCCGGAGCATAAAACTCTAACAACCAACCAACCAACCCACGCGCCCTCCCACTCACCCTCCCTCCCTCCCACTCACTTACCCACCTCCAAGGACGATGAAAACCAACAGGGCTGATTGATTTGGTGATTGTAGCCCGGCGGGCAGATGAAAGAACAGAGGCCTGGGCGCGTAATAAGGAGCCACAGTGAACGAATGACGCCTCGTTAAGGTTACACTCCCCGGGCCATTCTCACCGTCTGTGCGCGGGGGAGGGGGGGGGGGCTTTCTGTAGGGCACTTATCTGAAAAAGGCATACGCATCAGGCTCTTGCACCACAAATCAATGTTTGATTCACATTAAAAAAAAAATATATGTATATATATATTTGTTTTTGTTTTAACATCCGGTACATACATTAAAAAATAACAGAAAATCCACAGAAAAACAACAAAACTACCTACACACAAAAAGAATTCTTTAAAAAAGCAACCTATAAAGCAACCAACAGCATGCGAAGTATGCGGTGACATCTATGATCTAGTGGCCCCCTTCCAAATTAAGTATATGCTCCCCCCCCCCCCCCCCCCCCACCAAGAACCAAGTATGCCATATATGTGCTCTATAATCTATTATGGGAATATAAACAAGGAGACACTCTTTCTTCAGTTTCCTATTTAATAGTATATTCACTGTATCCTATCTAACTGACTCTGTGAAGAACAGCATTGGCCACACTGGCGCCACCTGTGAGGGGCTCTGAGCACTGTATGCCAGCTGCGTCTGGCCTTTATCGCCTTTTGACCCTTCGAGACGGTCAAATATACATAGTCTCAAATTTGGTAGTAAATGACCACAGAGACGTGGGCCTGACAAATTGCATACTTTCTCAGTCCGTGCCTGCAAATATATGATGCAGGAAATCAAATGTGGATATTCTTGGTTCCAACATCCTCAAGCCTTTCAACTGTGAGGGTTGGTGCCCTAGTTTATATTCCCATAATACATATATATACATACATATATATATATATATACATATATATATAACCTCTCGAAATCGACCGATCATGGGACCGACTTTAAATGGTCCATTTAGGGAGGTGGTCGGTTTAAGGAGTTTTTTTTATCATTACAATGGTATTGTATGGGCGATCGTTTGGTACCCAAATAAAGCGATCGATATAGGGGGTGGTCGATCTGTGCGGGTTGTCGGTTAGAAAGGTTTTACTGTACATATGTATATGTATTATGCATTTATATATATATATATATATATACATGAATGCATAATTGGATATATACTTGGTTGTATCTCCCTCCCCCCCAACACAAACCACCCCAACAAATCATCAACAAAAAACCAACAAACAAATCATTCTGCAGAGTTTGGGTTTGTTTCTTAACAAGCGAACACTTGGTTTTGCTTGAATTAGTTGTAGGTATCCCAACTTTACCAGACCTAAGAATGTAGACAACTCGCTTATTAATGACATATGCATAGGTGGTATGCGGGTAATGCAGTACCTATCTGCTAAAATACCTCAGGGAGTTTGACACCCCTGCCTTGCAAAGTTATAAACCACTGCCTTGTTCTTGATAGAACCAAAGGCTAAGGGAGCAAACCCTAACAGAAAACCATGCTTCCATGGCAGCATTAAAGGCAATGATGAAGGGAACTCTCAACATCTCCCGGCCAGCTACTGCAGGGACAAATAGTTTGCGCCTGTCTTGATGTGTTCTTGCCGGTGTGAGACCTCTATTTGCTCCCCAAGAGAGTGCTGCTAGTAACTTGCAAAAGCCAGCAGCACTTCAACACTTTGCAAGCAGCTTCATGAAATGCACAACTGCACGAAATAGTGGTGGTTAAGAAATAAAAGCAGTCTTTGTCGCATTGCAACTGACCGCATGATGATGATGATGATGATACAGTGTGATATACTACAATATAACACATGGCCCAGCCCCCTTACAAGTTACACCACCACCCCGCCTATATTGCCTACTCCTCCGCTTCAGGTACCGGGAGCGGTGGCCGAATCGGTAGATCGCAGGCCTCACGTGCAGAAGGTCGGGAGTTCAGTTCCCGGTCGAGTCAAATCAATGACTTATAAAATTGACACGTGAATCTTTCTAGCCTGGCGCTCGGCATTAATAGGATAGGGCAAGGACTGGTTAGCTCAGTGTTAGGATAATGTGACTGAGTGGGATATCGGGTCATGGTGCTCGTGGCCTGATTTCCCAGTGGGGCAGCATTATAAAGTCGCCATGAGTGTGCACTGCTACAAGTCGGCACCTGTCCTGATATGACCTTAGGTGTTGCCAGGACGTAAACCTCCAACAATCAACCAACCTATCGAAAGAACTGTCACATTGAAACGCCCAGCTATCAGCTGTCAATACGCAATGTCAGTAGTGCATGAGCGTGACATGGAATGCTCAGTATTGACAATACCCGACCCATAGATGTTCAACGAGGAGTATTCACTATCGAACCAAACATGTGTGCCATGTTTATCTGTTAAAGTAATCAGTGTGCCCACTGTGCGGTATGCTGCTGTTCCAGATTGAATGAAGGGCTCATTACTTATAGTTAAATCGTCCGCTTCCTGTGCCACAGGTTGTGGGCACAATCCTCGAGTGGGTCAAATAAAATACTTTGAGAATTTGCCAGTATTACTTACATGGGTGACTCAGCGGCATAGTTTGTTTGTTTGTAGGAGTTTTACATCCTGGCAACATCTAAGGTCATATCCAGGCGGCACATGGAGTGTAATTTACACTTACACTGTAAGTCGAATGGGGTATTGTGACATGGTGTGGTACTGCCGGTATATCACGTCAGTGAGGCAGTACTATTAAGACGGCATAAGTGCACACTTTACATGACAGCTCTCACTGGCATCACTTCAGATGGCATTAGAAGGGAAAACCCCAATCCCACAATACGTCTGCCTGCAGGGTAGTAATATTACTAATATGTTTCCTAGTGGTTAATGCGCATCGCCACTATTCCACTGGGTGCCACGGTACCTATTGGGCTTTACTGACCCTGTCAATACAAGAAACACAAGTTAGAAACCTTTTCTGCAACCATTTGCTACTAACATTAGTTCTTGCCACTGTCACAAGAGCTCAAGTTTCCACAGAGCATGCTGCAACATGAGCTGCTACCCATAATGTTACTATTGCTAGTTATTTCGCTGGTTTGTTTGTTCAAGTGGGTTTATTGCTGTGAGTAATATTTAAAGGGGCTGTCACATTATGACACATCGCGCCAACGTACGCCGATGTATGTGATTTTTGGGTGCTATGTCGGGATACGTCGTTATGCATTATGCATGCGTTAGGCACTCATTGGTATACATCAATGTACATCGACGTTCGTCGAGATACGGCGTCGCACATCAGGGTGTCGGCAAAGTTTTGTGCATGCAGAAAACTTTCGACGTATGACAACGTTCGACAACGTGTGGATTTTATGTCTGCCGTACATTATGTGTGCGTTAGGCGTATGTCGATGTACGTTAGACGTATGTTAGAAAACGTTGTTCACTACGTTGCACTACGTTGACCTACTTAAAAGCAGTGGGAATGTACAGTCTGCGTACTGACAGCATATGGATAACGTAGCCTAACGTACGTCTAATGTACGATTAGCATTTCTCCAGCGTGTCTTGACATATGTAATGTATGACGCGTAGGTCTGGCGATCGAATAACGTATATAATGTTCACCGGCTTTCTGTGAACCTACCATGAGCGTAATTAGAGCATTTTTCTCCTGGAAGCATGTTAGCCATATGTTGGTCATACGTTGGCAATACACTATGTATACGGTATGAATACGTCCAACTTTGCCCCCCATGCTGAAAAGTTTGACGCTTCTTGACGCAAAAAAGTGATTTTACGCATTGGCCACGCGCTTGCGAGATTTCGTAATGTGACAGGGCCTTTACATCAGTATCCGAGCACTGGTCTTCCAGCCCTAATAACAAATGCTGCTACAATACATAGATGGACAATTACAAGAAAACATAGATCAACGTATTGACATGAATGATTAGGAAAAGAATGTTATAAAAGACAAGAAAAAGGCATTGGAGGGTGAGCTATGGTAGATTAGCATGGTAGACAAATTACCAGAAAACAGAACAACCTGTAGATATGGATTGATAGCTAAAGAATGCTATAACAAACAATAACATGTCATGGGGGGGGGGGGAGGGGAGGGGGAGCTATGGTCGATTAGCATGGTAGACAAATTACCAAAAACAGAACAACCTATAGATATGAATGGATATCTAAAGAATGCTGTAAAACGATTTTTTTAAGCCATGGGAGGGATGACCTATGGTAGATTAGCATGGTAGACAAAACAGCAACCTATGGTAGATTCTTTTTTTTTCCCAAAATTTTATTCCAGTTGAATAACATCTTTTTTCAGCACCGAGCCACTGGTCTTCCGGCCTCAGCAATTATAGTGCATATGAACTATTTATGGATGAGATGATGAGATGGGTTGAACAATATAGACAATGGGAGGTTAAACTCAGGCATTACAAATATAGTGGGGATCTTATTTTGTACATGTAGACTGGAGAATAGCCATTTACATTTAGACTATATCAGTGATTTGATAATCATACCCCTGAGGAGACATTAATATAATGGGCATGACTTACTGAATCAGGTAGTCGTGAATTTTGGATTATGCAAATAATGGTTGCATGACTCATTTAAATTGTCTTGGTCAAATATATCCTTGGCAGTAGTATATGTTTTATTGGTTTAGTCAAAGACCCTATAATACTAAGACGGCTCACTCCCTATCTCTCCCATGGTAATGTAAATTTCGCAGTGCCACCTTGCTGGTTGGTGTTTCACATGTAAACACATACAATTATATTATACATGAGATAGGTAAGTATGAATACACATCAATATGAAATTTCTATGAACAAATACACATCATCATCAGCATCATCATCAGCATCGCCATCATCACACATCTTTCACATTCATATATACATTTATACTTATAATATAGCACCTGTTTAACCAAGAGAACAGCCAGCGCACCAAGTGGTGGGTTTGATCAATTTGATTACACAATACAGGCTGAGACTTTGGTTTAGTCAGGTGTTATAGGCTGGTAGGTATAATTTGGTAGTTGTTATTTCTTTTACTCTTTTTGCCAGGGGAGGTTTCAGAGAGCGAGAGGGAAGGGAGTGGTTTGGGAATAGTTAGTGGGGGTGGGTGCGGCAGTGGGTGGACATATTTCCAGAAGTGACGTGTTGTCAGAAGGGTGGTGGTGGTGGGGTAGAGGGTGGGGCCTTTGGTATTCACGTGATCTTCAAGATAATCTTAAGTTAGGGTTGGGCCTCTGTAAGTGTAAGTAAGCTGGTATTGTCTCTAAAACACTTTCAGGCTTACTTAGTCAGTTCGTGGGTAGGGTGGAGGTGGGTGGGTGTAGGGGGGGGGGGGGTCCTGCACACTGGCTGGTTGTCACTAGAAAAAGGGCCGGGTTATTGATGAGTACCCGCCATTGCCTTAACACAGTGCATTTGTGAGATAACAATGAAGACAAGGATATCTTGTCAGATAGAATCCCCACCTCGCTTGCCACAAGGGGGCGCCAGGAACAACAGGAGCACCTCTAAGTCTAAGGTCACGTGATGTTTTCACCCGGAGGCGGCCTTACGCGCATTGAGAATCCACAATTAATGTTTCCTCAGAAATTAATTGTGAGCAGCATACTTCATTAATAACATTAATTTGTTTTATAGACAAAGCATCTCCCAAGATGCCCCTAAACATTGGGGACGTTGCCTTAACGCATTACACACAGCACATTTAGTGTTCACTGTGCATTTGCTCAGATTGATAAAAATCGATATCAAACTGGCAGTGGCATTACCTTTTGACGTTTTGCTGTGAATAGTTATAATATAGTTATACGGATGCCATCTTGGTATTAGGTGATGGGTGGTTATTGGAGTTTTATGTCCTGAAAACATCTAAGGTTATACCAGAGGAATGATTTGTGCACTAAGATGCATTGAACCTTTTAGATTCGACTGATACATGATATCATCCCAGATACACACAGGCCTCAAAATCCCATATCTGAAAATAACTGCTTAATATATAAATACCAGGCTGTAGGATTTCACGGTAAGGATTGTTACCCGCAATGTGTCGTTACCGTGCTAGGGAAACTACAGTAACCGAAATTGCGTTTCCCATGATATTAATCAAGTATTTACAGCAAAAACACAAAAACTTAACAGTTCAAGTCAACGATCGAGTGTTTTCATTACATTGTAGATGATTAAACGTATATGTACAATTTCTGCATAGGTGTGTTCAAAATATACTCCTACTAAATTTTATTAACTGTTTCAAGAATGGGTACCCATCACAAATTTTACGGAACTGAACAACAGTTACCCATAAGTTCCCATGAGTACCAGGCATGGAACCCAAAAAGTGTTTCCCATGAAATCTGAATATATAGGCATTATCTATTTTCATATGTGGATACAGTTGTACATGTGTATGTAAGTATGTAATTATGTATGCACGTATGTATGTATCTATGTGAATACGAATGTATATATTATTATGTGCGTATTATGGACACATGCATGTGTATATGTGTATTATGTATATATGCTAATGCCTGGTACACACCTACCATTTGTGCGTGCACACCTCCCGTTTAAGATCGAAAACTGCCCGTTTCGCGCACAAAAATCGCTAGGTGTGCGCCCCCCGCGCACACCTAGCGATTGCGATTCGCGCATAAAACTCAGTTTTTAGTGCTAAAAGCGGCCGTTTACGATTGCGATTCGCGATTCGAAAAACGAATCGGCCCGTTTTCAGTTTTAAGCGGGTCGGGTCGAGTCGCGAGTTTTAGTGCGCGAATCCTATATGGGAGGTGTGTACTAGGCATTATACATAATACACATATATGTAAGTTTACTTGTATGTACACATGTATGTGCATATGTATGTACATATGTGTGTGCGTGTATGTATGTATGTATGTACATATGTGTGTATGTGTATGTGTGTATGTGTGTATGTGTGTATGTGTGTATGTGTGTATGTGTGTATGTGTATATGTTTGTATATGTGTGTATGTGTGTATGTGTGTATGTGTGTATGTGTGTATGTGTGTATGTGTGTATGTGTGTATTGTGTATGTGTGTTTGTGTGTATGTGTGTATGTGTGTATGTGTGTATGTGTGTATGTGTGTATGTGTGTATGTGTGTATGTGTGTATGTGTGTATGTGTGTATGTGTGTATGTGTGTATGTGTGTATGTGTGTATGTGTGTTTGTGTGTATGTATGTATGTATGTATGTATGTGTGAATACATAAAACAAGTTAGCATCTAAGTGATCAGCGTTTTCTTAAAGTTGCATAATCCGATGAAGCCATAACAGAACTCTGTAGACAACTTAGATACATATGCACATATTAAACATTGTATTACTGTATAGAAGGAATATTAAGTCAACGTTATAGAATCTCACCACTGTAACGCATACAAACAAATGATATCCAGAATTTCAGTTTGCACACCAATTTTAAAAGCCATGTTTTCACTTTAAATACTTCCAAAGTCAGCCATTTTGATTGCAAGTTACTTTAAAGTGAACTAAAGTAAGATATAATGATGCATATGAGCCTGTCTCCAAAGGTGCTAACTCTTCATTTTTGTGTCCATAGTAACGATTGACACAAAACAGCACAGAAACGGTTACACTGAAACCACAAGGACATTTGCTTCAAATCAATATGTATTCTATTGGGATTATGAAACACCATGTAAAAAACAAATCAGTTTATCCTGAGCAAATGCATAAGTAGATAGTGTGTTGATCGTTACTATGAACAAAGTTTTGTCCCATATTGCTTAGCACCTTTTAAGACAGTCTCATATAACAAATATATGACAGAAACTAACAAATCACCCGAGTAGGCAACTTTAAGGCAGTTACTGTGGAAGGTACCTACCTGAAAAGGTCCGTACTTATGCTGTCCACCAGACTTCCCTCATCCACAGGATTCAGTCATACTGCAAAATAAGGCAGGCATCATATTAGATTTTAGAACCAGTCAGGTACAGACCAGAGGCATTGCCAGTACCCATACAGTGCATTATTCACACAGGGGTTGAAAATCTATAGTGAGTGTCAATAATTCATTAGGTCTCAATACATTGTAGCTTTCCATATCGCGTGTGTTCACTCGCATTTGTGTATGGCTTGTAACATCAGTGTTTCAAATTTAATAACTGCGACAATCAAGTCACAAGTAACAACGCATCACGCGCGATAACATCAAAGTTAGCATTGCTTGACATGATAATGGCTGGTTGGTTGTTGGAATTTTACGTCCTGGCAACATCTAAGGACATATCAGGATGGGTGCCGACTAGTGACAGTGTGCACTCATAGCGACTTTATAGTGATGTCTCACTGAGGGACTAGGCTGCCAGTACCATGACCTGATATTCCACTCAGTCACATTATCCTGACACTGAACCAACCAGTCCTTACCCTATCCTAATAATGTTGAGCACCTGGCTAGGAAGAGGCAAGTATACAGTTTTAAGTCATTGGTTTGACTCGACCACACATGATGGCTGACTGAGTTGAGCGTGTGTCTCCCGGTTTAGTAGATCGTGGACCCCATGATCTACCAAATCGGGAGACGCACGCTCAACTCATTCTGCCACCTGGTAGCCATAATACTGACGGGTATATCCCTCCCGCATTACCAGCAGCTCCTGCTTCCATCTGTTACTGACCACCGCCATAGCGGACTTTGCGTTATAATGGACAAGACTCGTGTGTCCACTGCAATAAAACCTCTCTAACCGACCACCTCCACAAATCGACCACTCCCCTATATCGATCGCTTTATTTGGGTCACAAACGATCACCCATACAATACCATTGTAATTTTTTTTTTTAAACTCCCGATACTGAACACCTCCCTAAATGGACCATTTAAAGTCGGTCGCATGGTCGGTCGATTTAGAGAGGTTTTACTGTATATATGGTACTTGTTGGTGGGAAGCGGCTCTGTGCAGTCTGTCAAGCTAAGCTGGCAGGAGGCTGATCAGTACGCCACTGGTTTGTGGTTGGTTCAGCTTTATTGTTATTATTTGAGCGCGCTCACCGCCTGCTGGTTCACGGAGGGCGTGACCTCTGCCAAGGTCAACCCCCCACCTCCACAACCACCCCCACCCTAAATCGGCCAACTGATCAATACAGAGGTGGGCAGGTGATCAGTAGCCAGCGACCTGACCAGGTGGAAGTGGACACACCTGATGCCCAGCACTGATGGGGGGGGGGGGGTGAGGAGGGGAGGAGGAGGTGGGAGGAGGAGGGGAGGGGGGGGGGGTATGGCAGGGGAGGGGAGGAGTGGGATGGGGAGGCGAGGAGAAGAGAGGGGGCACAGGGGACAGAGGATGTGTGTGTGGGGGGGGGGGAGGGGCAGTGGGGCGCAGTCGCGGAGGGGGGGGGGCACGCATGCAAAAAGGGTTATTTGTTTATTGGGGTTTAACGTTTTAGCCACATCTAAGGCCAGCACCGACTGGTGCTGACTGTTGACAATGCGCACTCATGATGATTTTATAATGCTGACCCATTAGCTGTTCGAGCCGCCATCACCACGACTCAGGCATATTATCCCCATACTGAGCAAACCAGTACAAATAATCAAACCAGTGCTTGCTGAGCACGAGACCAGATAGCGACAAGTGTCAATATTAAATTATTATTGTGTAATTCATTGGTTTGACTCGGTTGGGGTTCGAAACCACGATCTCCCAACATGGGAAACCAGCCAGCACTCTTAATGAAAAACAAAAAACAACCATAAAGGAACAAAGCTGCCAGCTAAAAGCTGAACTTGTGTGAAAACACACTTGTCTTGACACCCCCCCCCCCCATCCCCCGTTCACTCTGGCGTGAACTGCATACATAATTCATTAAACGTGTATATATTGCATCAATGTGTGGCATCTCATTGGGTGCACTAGCCATCACTGCGGGCTAATACTATAGTAGTACTAGTACTAGTAGTTGCCATCATGGCTGTTGCCGGGTCATTAAACTCCAAATAAATAAATAAATAAACAGTAAGCATGCTTGCGTCTATCTCCAGTAGAGAGGACTGCTGATTCTGTGGACTAGTGAAGAAATAAAACACAACTCCAAACTTCCAGTGAGTTAGTTGGTTGGTTGTTAGAGTTTTACGTCCTGGCAACATCTAAGGTCATATCAGGATGGGTACTGACTTGCGACAGTGCACACTCATGGTGACTTTACAATGCTGCCACACTGGGAAATCAGGGAACTGGCACCATGACACAATATCCCACTCAATCACTTTATCCTGACACTAGGCTAACCGGTCCTTGCCCTATGGTATTAATGCCGAGTGCCAGGCTAGGAAGTCGCAAGTATCAATTTGATAGGTCATTGGTTTGACTCGACCAGGAACCAAACTCCCGTTCTCCTGCCCGCGAGGCCAGCGCTCTACCGACTCAACCACCGCGCCCGCTCCCAGGTAGTTAGTCAGTGGTGATTAATTAAGTTTGTTTGTTGTTGTTTTACGTCCTAACAACACCTAAGGTCATATCAGGACAGGTACCGACTTGTGACAGTGCGCACTCATGGCGACTTTATAGTGCTGCCCCACTAGAAGACCAGGCCGCCAGCACCATGACCTGATACCCCACTCAGTCACATTATCCTGACACTGAGCCAACCAGTCCTTGTCCTATCCTAATTATGCCGAGCACCAGGCTAGGAAGCAACAAGTATCAATTTTTAAGTCATTGGTTTGACTTGACCAGGGTTCGAACCCACGACCCCACGATCTACCAACAACGGAAACGGACGCTCTAACTCATTCGGCCATCCCGTCTGGTCAGTAGTGATTGATTAACACCGTGGCGGCAGCAAATACCATAATGAGAGTGAGAAATGTTCAAATTTCATTATGTCATAATTATCGGGCCATCACCTTTACACAGAATGCAAAAGCACACAATCAAAAGTCCAGTAGACACACACGACACACTGTGTCGGTTTTTCGGTTGTCAAGGCAACTAACCAACATCTGCGAAATAACTTGAGACGCCAGGTCTTTTTGCATGTATGCATTATATTTTTTTGTAGGCACTCTATCTGAACGTATGATTAAATAAGCGACGTCGTTATATCCCTCCGTAACCCCAGGGCATTTAATCAGTCATATCGTGTTAGGATCGGTTAAAGATTGAAAGTTTGCAGACGTCCCTGGGGCTCTGGGTAACCTATGTGGGCGACTCGCAGTCAATGCCTTAAGGCCCAGTCACACCTTACGGTCCTGATATGACCTTAGATGTTGCTAGGACCTAAAACAACAACAACAAACAAACAAACAACCTTACCGGATTGGAGAAACGGACAGAAACTGGACACTGTCCGGTGAAATACGGCAATGTACAGTTTATATACGGTTGGCATCTGGCATGTCCGTTATCTGTCTGGTGGTGTCCGGTGGTGTCCGGTACAAGTTTTGAACATGCACACAAGTTGTACTGGACACCGGCGGACTGATGTGTACGGTTGGTGTCCGGTTTAAGTCAGTTTAGTCCATTTTGTCTGATTCATGTCCGTTACTGATCGGTTACGTGTCCGGTTTGTATCCTGAAGAGTCTGTTGACAGTGCTGCGGGAATTCGGTCTGTCGGTTTTTGGCGCATCTGTGAACAGTCCAGTAGGTGTCCGGTTGGTGTCCGGTTGGTGTCCGGTTGGTGTCCGGTCTGTCTGTTAGACATTCAGTTGTCGTCCGGTTATCGTCCGGTGGCTATTCGTCTGGTACATTTCAGTACATTTTGACACCGGACACCAATGGACTAGACAATTCTTTGTCCAGTGGTGTCCGGTAATGCTGCTGTCACACTACGACTCTTCTTCCGGCGTGCCGCCAACGCGCAAAATAGTTTGTACGCGTCGAGACACGTCCAACTTTTCGGCGGTTTGGGAAAAAGTTCGACGTCAGCGCAGCGTGTAGTAGCGCGCGGCCAACGTTGTGGTAACGTATATTGGCGCGTGAGACAAAAAACCCACACAGACAGACAGACACACAGACACACAGACACACAGAGACAGAGACACACAGACACACAGACACACAGAGACACAGACACACAGACACACATACACACAGACACACAGACACACACACAGACACACACAGACACACACACAAACACACATACACAGACACATACTGAGACACACACAGAAACACACACACACAGACACACACAGAGACACACACAGAGACACACACGCTGAGACACACACAGAGACACACACACAGACACACACAGATACACACACAGAGACACACACACAGACACACACACAGAAACACACACATACACACACAGACACACACAGACACACACAGACACACAGACACACACAGACACACACACATACATACACACACACAGACACAGGACGTCAACCAACACAGAGACACAGAGACACAGCAACACAGAGACACAGAGACACAGAGACACAGAGACACAGAGACACAGAGCCACAGAGACACAGAGACACTGAGACACTGAGCCACTGAGCCACTGAGCCACTGAGACACTGAGACACTGAGACACTGAGACACTGAGACACACAGACACACAGACATACAGACACACAGACACACAGACACACATACACACAGACACACATACACACAGAGACATGCATACACAGACACACACACAGACACACACACAGACACACACAGACACACACACAGACACACACAGACACACACAGACACACACAGACACACACACAGAAACACACACAGACAAACACACACAGACACACACAGACACAGACAGACAAAGACAGACACACACAGACACACACAGACACACACACACACATACACACACAGACACACACACAGACACACACACGTCAACCAACAAAGCAACATTTTGGCGCAAGGTTATTCCAGCGCGTCCAGCGGATCTCGACGTGCGCCTTACGTCCCCGTAACGTTAGAGCCACACGTTGGCACACGTCGAAAAGTTTTGCGCAAGCACAAAACTTTCGATGCGTGCCGACGATCCTCGCCGACCGTCAACGTCTCCAACGTGTACAGATGTGTACCAATGCCGTACCGACGCGTGCCTAACTCGCGCGTAACGCTTCCCGACGTTTCGCCCAAAAGTGACACACGTCGACGCCCGTTGGAGAGAAACGTTGTAGTGTGACTGCACCATAAGGTGTGACTGGGGCTTTATCAGGGAGCACTGTCTGGGAACCACGTGTCTGATGACTGGGTTCAGGCGTCACTATGGCGGATAGAGGTTGCCCATCAGGACTCACCGGGCGCGGGCCTCACATGCAGGAGATCGCGAGTTCAGTTCCGGTCAAGTCAAACCAATGACTTATACACATTTATACTTGTCGCTTCCTAGCCTGGCACTCAATATTAATAGATTAGGCCAAGGACTAGTTAGCTCAGTGTCAGCATAATGTGACTGAGTGGGATACCGGGTCATGGTACCAGCAGCCTGATTTCCCAGTGGGGCAGCAATTTAAAGTTACTACGTGATTGATTGATTGGTGGTTGCATTACGCCATGTCGGCAGCATAGGCCATATTCACAGTGAGAAATGTTTGTCTTTTGTTCAAAGCATTGCTTTTACATGTAAAAGCAGACAATGAAGTATGTGCCAATAGACACTCATTAAATTAGAAAGCTCACAATCATATATTTGTGGTCAAGTGAAACAAATTCCCATAGAAAAAGAAAAGTTTTATTAATAATTGATAGAATCTATTGAGTAAACTATATGAGGTGGTACAGTCCAGCTGCCCTCAAAAAGGCTAAAATGTTTTCCTGTTTTACTTTAGTAAAAAGGTCATGCATACTGTCTGCAGTGTAGAATTCTTGGTGCAGGGCCAAAAAATCAACGCAACTTAGTAAAATGTGTTTGTGTGTCAGCGGGAACTGACACCCAATACATTCAGGGGGAGGTTCCCCCTTGAGCAGTAAAGTATGTATAAGCCATGAGTGGCCAATACGGCAGCGGCTAAGGACCACTTGGTCCCGCCGACCTCCCATATGAGTCTGTGGTGGTTTTCCCACAGATGGTTCAATTTCTTTAAGTTTATTAATGTTCAAACTACCAGTGTGTGCTGTCACAAGCTGATATCTGTCTTGATATGACCTGAGATGTTGCCAGGACATAAAACTGCCATCCTGCAGCTGTGGCGGTGGGAGGTTCTCAGTCTCAATTCTGTCCACAGTCGGCTCGGTGAGCATCAGTTAGTTCTCTTACCTGTCGGCTGTTACCGCGCACACCGACAGGACTCGTACTGTCGGCTGGGCCGTCAGTGTGTGGCTGCTGGCGTTTTTAGTGCGTTCAGTCCAAGCGTGTGTGTGGCGATCATGTAGTAGTTCATCATCTCACAACTGGTTGGCTCAGTGTCAGGATAGTGTGACTGAGTGGGATATCACGTCATGGTGCTGGTGGCCTGGTCTCCCAGTGGTGCAGCACGATAAGTAGCCATGTTGGCGAGATGTTGCCAGGACGTAAAACTCCAGCAACCAACCAACTCGGCTCCACATGCTGCTCCCCCAGCAGCACCCCTCCCCACGCCACCACTCACCCATCAGCCTCACCACAACCTTTCGCACTGCCCCAGTCCCCCACACTGCCCCCAGTCCCCCACACTGCCCCCAGTCCCCCACACTGGCCCAGTCCCCCACACTGCCCCCACTCCACCACACTGCTCCTAGCCCCCACACTGCCACAGTCCCTCACACTGCCCCAGTCCCCCACACTGCCCCCACTCCACGACACTGCTCCTAGCCCCCACACTGCCCCAGTCCCTCACACTGCCCCAGTCCCCCACACTGCCCCCACTCCACCACACTGCTCCTAGCCCCCACACTGCCCCAGTCCCCCACACTGCCCCAATCCCCCACACTGCCCCAAGTCCCCCACACGCCCAGTCCCCCACACTGCCCCGGTCCCCCACACTGCCCCAGTCCCCCACACTGCCCCAATCCCCCACGCTCACTCCAGTCCCCCCACACTGCCCCCAATCCCCCACACACGCCCCCCCCTCAAACTTCCTCCAGACCCCCCACACTGCCCCAGCCCCACACTTCCCCACCCCCCCACACTGATCCCAGCCCCCCACCGCCCCCCACATCCCCCCCCCCCCCACACCGCCCACCCACACTGCTCCCATCCGCCACACTGTCCACATCCCATCCACACACACTGCAACCACATCCCTCCACACTACCCCACCCTCCACATTGCCCCCCCCCCCAGCCCTCCACACTGCCCCCACTCTGCACACTGCCCCCAGCCCTCTATACTGCCCCCAGCCCTCCACACTGCCCTCAGCCCTCCACACTGACCCCACCAGCACTGCCTCACGTAGTTCCCTATATTGTCTCAGTCAGCCCTCCACCTCACCACCCCCCCCACCTCCCCCCATCCACCAGGGCCACCCGCAGCGCGCGATAATTACAACATAAAGCCAACCTACAAATGGTTGGCAACCTCCAGCGCAATGACGGATATTATACTAGTCCCCCACCCCTCAACTCCATGCCACCTTTGTACGTGTTTTACTACAAGTTCGCCCACCCACCCTCCAATCCGAAATAGTCACCTGAATACTCAGAATAGTTGCTTGAATGCCTTTCAAAGGTGCCTACGGGCAGGATCATCTAACTCATCTCATGTACTTCTTATGGGATTAAATTAGTTTATATACAGTAAAACCTCTCTAACCGACCATCTCCACAGATCGACCACTCCCCTATATTGATCGCTTTATTTGAGTCCCAAACGATCGCCCATACAATACCATTGTATCGAATGAAAAAAAAACCTAAACCGACCACCTCCCTAAATGGACCATTACAAGTCTATCCCATGGCTGCTCCAGTTAGAGAGGTTTTACTGTATTTTTTAATTAAAAAAAAAAATCAATTCTTTAGATTTATTTTTAAAATTTTATTTTTTATACCAAATTAGTCTGCAAGCTGTGATCACATATCGTATCCCATAAAAAGGCACACCCACACCATATCACGTACACAACCTTATGTTGTGTGTGTGCGCGTAGACACAAACGAAGCCATCAATGGATGCGTTAAGTCAGGTCTTCATTGGTATAAAAATAGTAGTAGAAAAACACCACCCAGGCTTACCGTGGGTCGGGAAGGAAGAGCCAGCGTGGGATCCAGCCAGGTCCTAAAAGTCACCGCAGCTACCGGTGCGCCTGCGCAGGGGACGGGATTCAGGAGGCACATTCGGGGAGGGGGGGGGGGTGCACCCATGGGAAGAGGTTGAGTCGGCATGCCTCAGTGAGATTTAATAAGTCGTGCACCCATTCAGCAGGACGTGGCGCATGGCGGCATGGGCTTGATTGTACTTTGTTAATGGTGCTGTGTGGGAGGTTGTGCTACAGGTGAGCTGTGATTGGGCCAGGTGTGATTTTGCCAGGAGTGATTGGGCCAGCAGTGACTGGGTCAGTAGTGATTGTGCCAGCAGTGATTGGGCCAGAAGTGATTGTGCCAGGAGTGATTGTGCCAGGAGTGATTGTGCCAGGAGTGACTGGGTGAGCAGTGATTTGGACAGCAGTGATTGGGACAGCAGTGATTAGGCGAGCAGTGATTGGGCCAGCAATGATTGCAGCAGAAGTGATTGTGCCAGAAGTGTTTGTGCCAGGAGTGATTGTGCCAAGTTTGTTTGTTGTTGCTTTACATCCTAGCAACATCTAAGGTCATATCAGGACGGGTACCGACTTGTGACAGTGTGCACTCATGGCAACTTTATAGTGCTGTCTCACTGACAAACCAGGCTGCCGGCACCATGACCTGGTATCCTACTCAGTCACATTATCCTCACACTGAGCACACCAGTCTTTACCCTGTCCTAATAATGCCGAGCGCTTGGCTAGGAAGCGACAAGTATCAATTTTTAAGTCATTGGTTTGACTCGACCAGGGTTCGAACCCATGACCCCACGATCTACTAGCACGGGAGACGGATGCTCTAACTCATTCAGCCATCCCGTCTGGTCCCGATTGTGCCAAGAGTGATTGTGCCAGGAGTGACTGGGCGAGCAGTGATTGGGCCAGCACAGACTGGGCCAGGAGTGATTGTGCCAGAAGTGATTGTGCCAGGAGTGATTGTGCCAGGAGTGATTGTACCAGGAGTGACTGGGCCAGCAGTGATTATGGCAGCAGTGATTGGGCCAGCAGTGATTGGACCAGCAATGATTGCGCCAGCAGTGATTGCGCCAGCAGTGACTAGGCCAGCATTGACTGGGACAAGAGAGACTGGAGCAAGAGATACTGGGACAAGAGACCGGGGCAAGAGATACCGGGACAAGAGACTGGGGCAAGAGATACTGGGACAAGAGACTGGGGCAAGAGATATTGGGGGAAGAGAGTCTGGGGCAAGGGAGACTGATTGGTGCATGAGAGTCTGGAATATTAGTGACTGTGGTATTAGTGACTGTGGTATTAGGGATTGGGGTATTAGTGATTGGGGTAATAATGACTGGGATAATAGTGACTGGGGTATTAGTGACTGGGTATTAGTGACTGGGGTATTAGTTACTGGCGTTTTAGTGACTGGGGTATTAGTGACTGTGGTATTAGGGATTGGGGTATTAGTGATTGGGGTATTAGTAATTTTGGTAATACTGACTGGGGTATTAGTGACTGGGTTATTAGTGACTGGGTTATTAGTGACTGGGTTATTAGTGACTGGGTTATTAGTGACTGGGGTATTAGTGACTGGGGTATTAGTGACTGGGGTATTAGTGACTGGGGTATTAGTGACTAGGGTATTAGTGACTGGGGTATTAGTGACTGGGTATTAGTGACTGGGTATTAGTGACTGGGGTATTAGTGACTGGGGTATTAGTGACTGGGTATTAGTGACTGGGGTATTAGTTACTGGCATTTTAGTGACTGGGGTATTAGTGACTGGGGTATTAGTGGTAGGACCAACAGTGACCTGATAGTTGGCTGTCAATGGTTGGCTGACATTAGCGGACTGCCATTTACTTTATTGTGATGTGTCCTTATTTGCTATGGCTATGTTTTCTGGTAATTGAATTCATTTTTCGGAATAAGTTAACTTTTTTTTCGTCGCGCCAAGTCTCGTTACCGGAGGGTATTCCCATGTTTATTTCCCTCAGGATGATTATACCGGAATAACACGGTACACACAAGCCAAGGTTATTGCTTGGGGCAGTGGAGATAAACTTCACAAATTGCCGCCTCAAATTGTACATTTAAGACAGCATGCTAGCTAGCTAGCTGTGGCAATAGTTTTTTCAGTCACCCAGTAAACAATCTGTATGCGCCTTCCAAATGGCCCGATATATCAGCCACGCTGGATAGTATGTAGAAAACTCTAGCGGATTGAATGAGAACTAGATTCCCCAAAGCATCCGGCAGAAGGTGGTCAGGTTGCGGAATGCTTAAAGCTGCATAGTCCGATGAAATATAAAATTTTCAAAATTAAAATATTTATCTAGATTTGATTCTACATATCTAACTTAGATACTGATGCAATTATTAAACATTTATTTCTGCATTGATGGGAATACTGAGTCCATTTAATAACAGTTTTAGAACCTGTAACTGCAGAACTCTGTTGTCCGAGTTTTGGCAAGCTTGCTGAAGCTAATTTTCCATGTTTGCACTTCAAATATCTCAAAAGTTTACCATTTAAAATAAAAGTAGCTTTAAACTAATGTAAAGTAGATACTAATGATCGATCTAATATATTATTCTCAGAAAAAATACAGAAATTCAAAACCATCGGACTATGCAACTTTAATAAGCAATACATGTTCGCTACCTTTGTCGCAGTTTCCGCCGTCCGCTAGTTTCTGTGGTACTCATACACTCAAATGCATTGTCAATGGCCGTATGCAATCTTCATACAGAAAAAGTGAAATATCTCTAAAACCACACCACCTAGAAACAAATCGCTTGGTACACATATAGAAAACATCTTTACCAAAAAGATTATATTAAATTTATAAGGTTAGGGTTGTTGATTTCTATTAATTTTGAATAAAACTAATGTTTTGCACTGCGCGTACCGTCAAACTCGAAGGCATTGTCAATGGTCGTGAGCAATCTTCATACAGAAAATACAGAAAAAGTGAAATATCTCTAAAACCACACAACCTACAAACAAATCGCTCGGTACACATATAGAAAGCATCTTTATCAAAAACATTATATTAAATTTATAAGGTTACTCACGATGCTGTTCGATTTAAGCAATGCGTACCGCGGAAACTGGCGGACGGCAGAAACTGCGACACCGGCACCAAGTAGTTGGTGGGACTCCTCTCCCACTGTCCCAGCACAGTTTCCCATTTAGATTTACAGCACCATGAACAAAGAAGAACATGTCTGTTCTTTGGGGTTTCATGTGTTAGCAACATAAAAGGTCATATCACAATGGGTACCCACTTGCGACAGTATACACTCATCCACTGAAACTAAGCAAATCCTGCACTATTAATCTCGAGTGCCTGATAAGTATCAATTGTGCAAGTTATTGGTTCGACTCCACCAGGATTCAAACCCAGAACATCCAGCAATCGAAGCCAGCCAGCATTCTCACCGAATCGGTGATCTCGTCTAATGATAATAAAATGAATTTATTATGAGGTTATGTGTATTTTCACAGATCCTAGTTTTAAGAAAAATGATAATTGAAGAACTATGAAAAGCTTACAGCTGCATAGTTCGATGACAGCATCAATTTTTCAAAACCAAAACAATTATCTAGATTTGATTTTACATATCCAACTTAGATACTAGGAAATTTGTTAAGTATTAGTTGTTGCATAGAAGGGGGTATTAAGCCAATGTAATAGAACCTGTAGCCTATGAAGTCAGAGTTTTGGCGTGCTTGCCAAAACTAATTTGACATGTTTATACTTCAAATAGATCAAAAGTTTGGCATTTAAAATAAAACTTACTTCAAACTAAAGTAACATAGATTACAACAATCAATCAAATGTATTTATCTCAGAAAATGCTGGAAACTTGAAACCATCGGACTATGCAACTTTAAATAAATACAATAATTGCAAATTTATGTTCTGCATTATCTGAGAACCGCCCCAACAGTAATGCCAATATCTAGAACATGTATCTTCACTGATACTTATGATAGTTTTCACAACAATACATCAATATAGCCAACGCTTACAGTCATACATATGAAGAAGAACAAATTCGAAAATTGGGATCAGAAAAATCAATTAATTGTGGTGTTCTCTGTGGTGGAGTGGTTAGAGTGTCTGGCTTTTTTTTCTAGGTCGGGCTCTTAGTCTGAAGGTCGGTGGTTCTAATCCATGTGCCCCCACCTCTGCCAATTTGGATTTCCACCACTGTGTATAACTTACAGCATCATCAAAGGCAGTTGCTCTCATACCATGTCTATGTGGTGTGGGAGGTTAAAAATCCCTTGGGTCAGTAAAAGTCTAGGCTCGGGCTTTCCATCGACAAACTGTCTAATGGTGAAAACAAGTCTATTCAGACTTATCCATGATAGGCAGTATAAATCTTCAAGAAAAATATAAAAAACCCATCGTGGTTGGCCACATCTACTTTAGTAATTTTCTTTAAATATATAATAAGAAAAATATACATTCATTTGTGTATGTTAGCATTTACGTGAAAAGTAATTTATTTGGAAACAGTGTCCCTTGCAAAAGGAATGGGTGTGACTGAGATAAAGTGAATTTGGAAAGAAGGAGTTACTGAAATGAAGTGACATGGACATGGAAATAGAGTGACTGAGCTGAAGTAGCTTGGGAAAAAGAGAATACAGGCTGACACAGACATTGACGAAAATTGGCAACATAGTTTGAGCATGGTCCAAGTTCTAATAGAGATGGCTTATTTATATAATAAAGACATACGGATAAGTCTTCCCATTTACTTGTTTGAATTGGTATTTTCTCCCACGAAATGGTGTTTTCCCACAATTAAATACATGCATTTATGGATAGTTCTGTCCGACTCAGCGCATGGCAAATACAAGCCAGAAACGGGCGGGGTCTAATGTTGAAGTCAAGAATAACCAATGTTCCTGATGTCCTCCAACAACCCATATTTAGCCAGGGAATGGGAAACACTTCAAATCTTTGGTACCAATGTGAACCAAAACTGCCAATACTCTGCGGCTAGGTATATAGATGTAGATACAGAGCATACCGTATTCTCGCCAGTCACACTGAAGCTTGCGACCACTTTGCGACCACCTTAGAACAAAGAACCCACACTCACCAGTGACTCCCAGACATCGGCAACCATTGTTTTGGTAGCAAGGACGTCCCTGGTGAGTGTGGGTTCTTTGGTCTAAGGTGGTCGCAAAGGGGTCGCAAGCTGTAGTGTGACTGGGGTATCAATGCCCTGGGCGTTTAAATTGGCAAACCACTGAAGTGGGAGTAGGTATTTACCCACACATGGGTGTTTAAGGGTGGGGATTTTTCGAAATATTTGTCAAGTGGTTGGGGGGGGGGGTGGTCATTAACCCACACATGGGTCTTAACCCGCAAGAATACGGTATATGTCTATATCAAAACAACAAAAATTGTCTAGATAATATCCATTTATATCAGGCAGGGAACTGCTCACCAATGAGATTATAATTACAGTTGCCCAGATTGCTCGTAGGTCTATTCGTACAAGTTGAAGTAAGCATGGATGTATTTGATTGATTGGTAGTTTTACGCCATGTCAGCAGGAAAAGCCATATTTATGGAGAGAATTGTTCAACCTTTATTCTGTCATACTATTATTCAACCATCATATAATGATGAAGATAAAAGATCAACCGTTGCCACCAAAAATGGTGGCAACGGTTGGTTGGTTGTTGGAGTTTTCCGTCCTGGCAACATTTAAAGTCATATCAGGACCGGTACCGACTTGTGAGAGTGCACACTCATGGTGACTTTATAGTGCTTCCCCACTGGGAAATTAAGCCACCGGCACCATGACCTGATATCCCACTCATAATGTTATACTGACACTGAGCTAACCAGTCCTTGCCCTATCCTATCAATGCCGAGTGCCAGGCCAGGGTGCGACAAGTATCAATTTTATAAGTCATTGGTTTGACTCGACCTGGAACCAAACTCCCGATCTCCCGCATGCGAGGTCCGCGCTCTACCGATTCGGCCACCGCGCCCAGTTTGTAGCAAAGGAAAAGTGCATGAATGGCTAGTGAACACAAATGTTTTGTGCTACATTAAAGATAATATGCAACATGATTACTATGTAAGAAATCTGGTATTTTAAAGGAAGTCTACTATAGCTCAAGTGTATTAACCACAGATGTGTCAGACGGGTCTGTTCACATTTGACATTGGGTGGCAATATTAACAGCGAAGAACCACGCAAGACATTGTTCATTTAATGTGGCATGGACAGCTGGCTAACTCAGTCAGGTCATTCAAGCGTATCACACACAAGCATAGGCTTGCTCAAAGACCACAAAGAGATATTGTTGGCCTGATTGAACGCACCTACTTCTACGCTGTGTAATTAGGGAGGTTTTACTAATGTGCAATGTGTGTTCAAGAAATATAATGGGTGGCATGTTAAATGAGCAATGATGTCACTCATATATGAGACTCTCAAAAGGTGCTAAGCAATATGGGACAAAACTTTGTCCATAGTGATGATCAACACACTATCTACTTATGCATTTGCTCAGGATAAACTGATTTGTTTTTTACATGGTGTTTCATAATCCCAATAGAATACATATTGATTTGAAGCAAATGTCCTTGTGTTTTCAGTGTAACGGTTTCTGTGCTGTTTTGTGTCAATCGTTACTATGGACAAAAAAAAGAAGAGTTAGCACCTTTTGAGACAGGCTCATATGTGCTGCATAATTCATTATACGCATATAACTTCGTCTTTTTTTTATGTCACTCAAACCATATGGTTGCATTTTCTCTTATTTACTACAGTAAAACCTCTCTACATCCACCAACCATGTGATTGACTTTAAATGGTCCATTTAGGGAGGTTTTTTTTTGTCGTTACAATGGTATTGTATATCCGATTGTTTGGAACCCAAATAAAGTGATTGATATAAGGGAGTGATCGATCTGTGGAGCTGGTCAGTTAGAGATGTTTTATTGTATTTTATATTGTCGTGGGGGTGATGAAAATGCGAAATATTGCTCCTAGAGCGGGAATCGAACCCACTTGTCTTACATTCCGGGCCAGGTGTTACACATTACACGACGTAGGCTCCTTCATGTCACCACAATACCGACGCCTACCTGTCTATGCAGCTCATTGCCTGAAAAGTCTGTGCAGACTACTACAATAGTATGTTATCTTACAAAACCACTGGCACAACTTGCATTTCAAATTGGGCACGCCTTCACGCCCCTTTCCTCTCACGATCGGAGCCAAAAGAACTATATATACGATTTTATGTGACTATATATATATAATACACTGTAACTATTACTCACATATCAATGCAATGTCGTATTATAAATATAATATGTATATGTGATATATACCATATAGCTGTGTGATATATAACATATTATGCCAGTATAAAAATACGGAAGGGAATATTACTTATTATTATGATTATTGTTATACTCAATAAGACGCAACAGTGTACTGGTGGCGCCATCTAGGCCCACCTTTCGTCAACCGGATGTTGACCAGTGTCAGTCAAACTGGAGGAGTTATATATGTATATATACGTATATATACATATATATATATATATATATTTAACCTCCCTCAATGACTTATTATGTAACTTAAATAAGGTGCTTTAGACACGCCATGGTTAATTAATACCACTCACCTCTATTTAGTGCCGTACTATATTAACTTCCCAAGTTGTTGTCAACCTAGACGACGTTACCTCTCCACTGCTCATCTCCATTACTTTTGTAAATTGAGAACTCCTCTATGAAATCCATTCCGACACTAGCAGATGACACACCCGCTCATTTTCAACATATAATGTATATATATAATATATATAATATATACAATATATACAATATATACAATATATACAATATATACAATATATACAATATATACAATATATACAATATATACAATATATACAATATATACAATATATACATAATATACATAATATACATAGTATACATAGTATACATAGTATACATAGTATACATAATATACATAATATACATAATACACATAATACACATTATACACATAATACACATAATACACATAATACACATAATACACATAATACACATAATATACATAATATATAATATATATATAATATATAATATATATAATATATATAATATATATATTATATATAATATATATAATATATAATAGTTATATATAATAATCATATATACAATCACTGCTAATGGCCGTAGCAGCTCAGTAGTGTTCACGCAAAGGTTGAGGTGTGGTGTGTAGGGTGGGGGTGGGGGTCGGGGCATGCAACATGTGGTGTTAATAGTAAACTCGGCCAGTGTCGGCTATAGAAAGATCTGCCCTACAGTGTGGCAGATACATATAAAGCCTTACCCTTTAACTTAGAGGCCACGTAATAACCCTTCACTCCTACCCCTCCCTTCCACCCCTCCCCTCCACCCCCCCCCCACCCCCCCCCCCCCACCCCCCCCCCATTCACCTACACTCCCTGCCCTCAACTCACCCTCCCCTCAAACCCCCTCCTCCCCTCCACTCACCCTCCACTCCACTCACCCTCCACTCCATTCACCCTCCCCATCTACATCCCCCTCCCCTCCTATATCCCCCTCCCCTCATATATCCCCCTACTATATCCCCCTCCCCTCCTGTATCCCCCTCCTCTCCTATATCCCCCTCTTATATATCCCCTCCCCCTCCTATATCCCCCTCCCCTCCTATATAACCCCTCTATGTCCCCCTCCCCTCCTATATCCCCCTACTATATCCCCCTCCCCTCCTACATCCCCCTCTTATAATCCCCCTCACCTCATATATCCCCCTCCCCTCATAAATACCCCTCCTATTCCCCCCCCCTCCTATATCCCCACCCCCTCCTATATAACCCCTCCTATGTCCCCCCTCCCCTCCTATATTCCCCTCCTAAATATCCCCCTCCCCTCCTATATCCACCCTCCCCCCCTTATATCCGCCTCCTATATACCACTCCATATGTCCCCCCTCCCTTGACTATATCCTCATCACCTCCTATATACCACCTCTATGTCCCCCCTATCCCCTCCTAATACCCCCGTCCTATACCCCCTCCAAACCTACTCACCCACACATCCCTTCCTGTTTACCCCTCCCCTCATTTATCCCCCTCCTATATCCCCCCCCCACGATATCCCCCTCCCCTCCTATATCCCCCTCACCTCCTATTATCCCTCCACTCGCCTCAATTCCCCATTCCCCTCCACTCACCCACCCCTCTCCCCCCCCTCACCCTTCACTCATACCCTATCACCGTGATCTCCCCCCACCCTTCCCCCTCCACCCTTCCCCATTCCATTCCCTCTGCCCCCTGCCCTTCAGGTACCCTCCATCCAACTTCACCTCACTTTCCCCTCACCCCTCTCACCCTCTGCCGGTGAAGTTATTCATCATGGTTTAATCTTGACATTTCACACCATATTCACCTGTAACTAACTCAAGAGGCAAATTGTCAAATACAACAAGTCTCTCTCTCTCTCTCTTCTCTCTCTCTCTCTCTCTCTCTCTCTCTCCAAACAAGTTGAGCCATAATAAAAGTACACAGCTATAGTACACTTCGATGGCACTCGGCGGATGGTAGTAATAACAGTAATATAAATGTTGATATAAGGCAAACAAAATCAAATCAGGGCCTAACGATTTTTCAGGCGCGGACGGGGACGATCACCAATTCTTTTTATTTGTCCTAATAGAAAAGCATTACTATCAGGGTCCATGTAAAATGAAGCCATATTCCAACGTAATTACAACCTGGTTGAAAATGCTAATGGTGCTGTCACATGACGATGCTTCTCGGCAATGTGTGTTGACGTATGTGATTTTTTGGCGGAACGTCGGGATACGTCAGGAAGCGTTACGCGTGCATTAGGTGCGCGATGGTATTCGTTGATAGATGGCGACGGTCGGCAAGGATCGGCAACGCGCGTCATTGCATGTAAAAAGTTTTGTGCTTGCACAAAACTTTGGAGGTGCGATGACGTGTGGGTGCCAACATTATGGCGACGTTAGGGGCACGTTGAGATACGTTAAACGCGGTGGAAGATCATTATGCGAACGGTAAGCACACGCCGCACGCATGTGAGGATCGTTCCCACATGTTGCACCAAATGGTTGCTTTTTGTTGTTTTATGTCCTACCAACATCTAAGGTCATATCAGGATGGCGTGCCAAACTTTTACCACAACGTCGGCCGCACGCTCCCAATATGTTGCGCTGACGCCAACAAGTTTGACGTCTCTTGACGATTAAAAGTGATTTTGTGCATTGGCAGCGCGCCGGCGAGATACTTCATAATGTGAGAGCACCATAAAAGATGGATAATTTACTGGAACACCCTACCTGACAAGGCTAGTTTTTAAGGGTGATGGTAAAATGCAAATAGTTTCCTATTTTATGTAACACATATTCAAATATATATAAAACAACAAAAATAATATTGCAAGAATCCTCAACTAAAGTGTAGGGTTAAGCTATAGGATTCAGAAGATACAGAACATATAGTTTATTCAAAGATGTAAGCTCAGGTGTTCATGTGCAGTTTCAGCCAAATGGCCCTTCTTTCATTAATTGATAACACAGTTATAAATGCATTAATTCTAATTAAGCATGCACATGCCATATACATATCGGTCAGACATGCCGTGAGAGAGGTCGCGGTATGCCACTGTTGCAGCATGCCAAATTTTGCAGCTGCAAGTCTGTCTCATCTCAGTATGTAATTACTAATAACTTAAATAATATAAATTTGAAATACGGAAGCTTCGAGGCTTGCTAACCCCCTCCCCCCTGCACCTCTTCCTCCAAACTTTGCACCGGACGTGGTGGTCGAATCGGTAGAGCGTATGCTTTCCCTGCGGAAGGTCGGGAATTCGAATCCCAGCCAAGTCAAACCAATCACTCATAAAATTGACAATTGTCGCTACCTAGCCTGGCGCTTGACATTAATAGGATAGGACTAGGGCTGGTTAGCACAGCATCAGGGTAATGTGAATCGTTGGGATATTGGATCATGATGCTGGTGGCCTGATCTCCCAGTGGGACAACACTATAAAGTCACCATAAGTGTGCATTGTCACAAGTCGGTACCCATCCTGATATGACCTTCGGGGTTGCTAGGACTTAAAACAACAAACAAACCAAACTTTGCACATGCCTGCCACATTCCTCCATCTCTCCGCCCCCCCCCCCCCCCACTGTGATTATTATTTATAGACGACTTCGCTTCAGTGATCCCTCTGGCAGCTAACAATAATATGGGTAGGTTTTGGGATTTAACTCGAGTAACGCGTTTAGTACGGGCACTTGCAGAGGCGTGAAGGAAACCATCACATTTAAGGGACTTTTAAATATAGCTAACTTAGTTGAACTGTTGACGCCATATGCTACTAATGGCAGTAACCGTGCCCCACCCCACACACACACACACGCACAATGCACGCACTATGGCGACCCTTTATGGTATTGGCAGCAGTCAGTCAGTCAGTCGGCAGGCATGTTGCTCGATATGGATCGAGCCCCGAGTTCGTTGGAAAGCCGCATGCAGGACATCGATTGTAAAGGCAACAAAAATAAAAATAGAAATAAAAACAAAGTCATGAAAGTCGATCAAGAGTGCACAGACCGGCATATATATTGGTCAGTCAGTGTGTGTGTGTGTGTGAAGTAGTTAGCCTAACAGTAACACAGCTTTTTTACTGGGATGGATTGTGGGGTTGCAGGTAGAGGGTGGAGGTGGCGGTGGAGGTGGATGCGGGGTGGGGTAGAGTGGGGAGTAGGAGGTGTGGGTGAGCTGAGGAGTGGGTGGGGGTAGATGGGGTGAGGTTGGGTGGGGTAGAAGGGGGAGGGAGGGGTGGGCTGGAGGTGGGGTGGGGTGTGGGTAGATGTGGGGGTGAGGTTGGGGTGGGGGTAGGAGTGGGGATGTAGGGAGGGGGGGGCTGGAGGTGGGGTGTGGGTAGATGTGGTGGTGAGGTTGGGGTGGGGGTAGGAGGGGGGAGGTAGGGAGGTGGGGGTGGGCTGGAGGTGGTGTGGTGTGGGGAGTGACTCTGGGGTGAATTTGTTCTGTATGTTTCATGTTATCTGTATAAACCTGCAGTATGATGAGACAGTCCAGAGCGGTAGGATAAAGTGGGCGGAGTTTGGAGGAGATGAAGGGAGGGGGGACAGAAGGAGGTAGGAGGATGTGGGAGGGGGCGGGAGAAGAAGGGAGGAGAAGGGAAGATGCAGGAGGAGGCGGAGAAGGCAGGAGAATGGAGGAGAAGCGAGGAGAAGGGAGGAGGAGAGAGGAGGCGGGGAGAAGACGGGAGGAGAAGAGAGGGGATACGGGGACAGGAGGAGGCGGGAGGAGAATTGAGGAGAAGGGAGGAGGTGGGAGGAGAAGGGTGGAGAAGGGAGGATGCAGGAGGAGGCTGAGAAGTGAGGAGGCGGGAGGAGGCGGGAGGAGGCCGGAGAAGAAGGGAGAAGGGCGGATACGGGGGGAGGCTGGAGAAGGGAAGAGAAAAGGGGAGATGGGAGGAGGCGAAGAAGAAGTGGGGAGAAGGGAGGAGTCAGGAGGAGGAAGAAGAAGAGAGAAGAAGGGAGAAAAGGAGGATGGAAGAGGCAGGGGGTCGCCGGAGATGGGAGGAGGGAGGAGAAGAGTTGGAGAATGGGGGTGCAGGCGGAGGCAGGAGAAGAAGGGAAGAGAAGGGAGGAGGAGGAGGAAAGAGGAGGAGGGAGGAGGCGGAGGGGGGAGGAGGCGGGAGAAAACCGGAGGAGGGGGAAGGAGAAGGGATGAAGTGGGAGGGGTTCTTGCAGTACCCCAAGTTCTCTCCACATGACTGGCTGGCTGTGGATCCGCCCCCGGCCATTCGCGTTACCACGCGTGGTTGTTCCTAACAACAGCCGGTTGCTAGGTTACCAGTCTCCCCACACGACACATGGTCGAGATCTCACTCACCTGCTTCGTGGCGGCATAGCTAAGATCGGTCACTCCAGATGAACACGATCAGGGATATGATTTTACCACCGATCGTGGTTATTGTCACACACATATGTATGTGTATGTATAGATATATACACATGCATATATATGTGTGTAAAGGCAAAATAGTGCCGGTGTCAACAGGAATAACATCCGCTCAAAGAAAGCGAGTGTCAGAAAGCAAGCGCCCTGCTTTGATCTTACTCGTGTGCGTAAATACTAAATGATGAGTCAGCTCGGAAGGCCGATGTTGACATGATGCTTAGAGGAGAATAGTGCAGCATTACTCGATTCCTTCTACATATACAACGATACCCGTTATATCAAGCTGGCACAGAACAGTGAGTGCATCCTGCCGCGTTTGACTTACCGCTGATGGCGCTGTTCTACGCCAATCGGCCAACATGGGGATCAGCGCCGGTCCACATCCGGTTCAGCTCAGTTGTCAATGTCAATAGCCTGCCTCCTCCAGTGGCGTCCCCCTGACCCCCAACTAACGCTACCTGCACAGGTGCCACTACCCGCAGACAGTCAATCAACGCAGCACAAGGCAACGCAACAAAGCTGCAGCACTCGGACGGTGGCGGCCCAAACTACCACAACTACTAGTAGTAATACTACTACGACGAAGCGATCGCCACCGGCTACAACGTAAATAACCCTGCCAGCCTTGCTGCTGCTGCTGTAGCGACGGTGGTGCTAACTGCTTGCTCCACGGTGGACTCTTGTGTCTTGATTGTTGCCTCCAGTAGCTGTGAGGAGCCCCTCCAGTGTGGTTGGCGCTGCTGGCTGGCTGCTCTTCCAGCTCCTGCTCGGAACGAGGCGAGGCTAGGTGAGGCGAGACGTGGAGGCGCGTGCCACCCGCCCGGTGCCACTCAGGATGGGGGAGGGGAGGGGAGGGGAGTGAGTGGCCGAAGCAGTCGGTACCTGCGTTGTGACTGCCTACTGCTACTACTACTACCGTCGCTACGCCGCCGCAGACACCGCCGCCAACGCCGCCATACGCTCCCCCCTGAACATGCTTGTCCCCGCTGGTTCGTCAGTCACAGACTCACCTGCGGACGCGCCGGTACTATACCCAGCATTCACTCCGAATTGATTTGCAACCAATGAATATTAATGAGGGTCGGATGTGGTACTGATCGAACGGGTGGGTGGTTATGTGTGTGTGTGTGGTGGTGGTAGTGGTAGTGGGGGGGGGGGGGGATTTGGCATGGCCTAATCAGTGATCGGGTGTGGGGGAGAGGGGGGTGGATGTGTGGATGTGTGGGTGTGGGGTGAGAGCCAGGGGTAAGTATTTACAAGTCTTAAACTACACCAGTGTTGTTGATTGAGTTGTGTCTAATCCTGTCAACTGGTTATTTTAATATTTTGTATTGGCCATTTAAAAAAAGAGTATTGAATAGATAGTAAACCTAAAATTTAAAAGATGGCATAACTGATACTAGACTGATATAAATTAATAGCATGATTGAGGCAATCATGTTTAAGGTCCCATTACTGTGTAGAGACTAAATATACTCTACATAATACCTACTATTAGGTATTGTAGTAATACCACTACATAATACCTACTATTAGGTCTCGTAGTAATACCGCTACATAATACCTACTATTAGGTATCGTAGTAATACCGCTAAATAATACCTACTATTAGGTATCATAGTAATACTGTTACATAATACCTACTATTAGGTATTGTAGTAATACCGCTACATAATACCTACTATTAGGTATCATAGTAATACCGCTACATAATACCGACTATTAGGTATCGTAGTAATACTGCTACATAACACCTACTATTATTAGGTATCATAGTAATACTGCTACAAATACCTACTATTAGGTATCGTACTAAAACCATTACATAATACCTACTATTAGGTATTGTAGTAATACCGCTACATAATACCTACTATTAGGTACCGTAGTAATACTGCTACATAATACCTACTATGGCACTAAAATGGCACCATCATGGTTTGACATTAGATGTTGCTAGGACGTAAAACAACAAACCATCCACTAAAATGGCTTGTTCTACAATAGATCTTCACTGCTGGACACTGTGCCAGCTGCTTGAGGCCATATTGATAGTGTTATTACTGTCAACTTTGTGTAGTCTTGTCTCACTGATGTAGTACTAGTAGTTTCCTGACCGGACGCGGTGGCCGAATCGGCAGAGCGCTGGCCTCGCATGCGGGAGATCGGAAGTTCGATTGCCGGCCGAGTCAAACCAATAAATTATGAAATTGGTACTTGTTGTTTCCTAGCCAGGCGCTCAGCATTATTAGGATAGGGAAAGGACTGGCTGGCTCAGTGTCAGGATAATGTGACTAAGTGGGATATCAGGTCATGGTGTTGGCACCCAAGTTTCCCAGTGGGGCAGCACTATAAAGTCACCATGAGTGTGCACTGTCACAAGTCGGTACCCATCCTGATATGACCTTAGATGTTGCAGGATGTAAAACTCCAACAACCAACCAACAACGCTAATTACTAGAACGAGGCTACAGACGGGCAGGCGGGGGTGGCACACTGTGCTTGGACCAAGTAACGCCGTTTTGAAATGTAACCGGCGCTTATCAATTATATTTAACAGTAATTGGACCAGGTTACGTCACGAAAAATACAAGTCATCTCCAACTCGTGCCCCCCCCCCCTCTCTGCCAATTTGGATTTCCACCCCTGTGTATATCTTACAGTGTCATCAAAGGCCGATTGCTCTCATACCATGTCTATGTGGTGTGGGAGGTTAAAAATCAGTCGGTAAAAGTGTAGGCTCAAGCTTTCTATTGACAAACTAACAAGTATATTCAGACTTATATATGATAGGCAGTGTAAATCTTCAGGAAAAGAGTTGGCCACTGTGTTTTTTGATAGTGTTGACAGTTATTGACAGTGTTGACCGACTAATGGAGCCCTTAAGTACAGATTGCACATTTCACAGTTTGCCCCTACCAGGTAGCGGCATGCTAATTAGACTAACCTTAATTAGTGTGGCCATGCCAAACTGCGAGTGGATCGAGAAGCAATTAAATTAATCCACTGAAATGAACACATAACGGCTGTTGGAATTCAACGTCTGCTGCGGTTATATATATATAATTATATATGTTTAATATAAGCATTATATGTACAGTAGAACCTGTCTAAATCGACCGACCAGGGGACCGACATTAAGTGGTCGATTTAGGGAGGTGGTCAGTTTAAAGAGTTAGAATATCCTTGCAATGGTATTGTTGGGGACCAAATAAAGCGATCGATATATAAAGTGGTCGATCTGTGGAGGTGGTCGGTTAGAGAGGTTTTACTGTATATAAAATGGCGGTACTGCTTTTTATTATTTATTCCTCTTTTGACTATCTAATTTGTGATATTTACACTATGTCCATATATTATTTGGTGCGGGACTATCGACACCACCGTCACTTCCGGTGCCGATCCTCCCCCCCCCCCAACTCACCGATTCGCTTGAAGATTCTAGCCTTTCTTTTCCCCCTTCTTCTTGTTAATATTCTTAATATTGTTAATATCATTTAATATTCTTAATATTCTTCTGTTTCTTCTTCTTTTCTTCTTCTCACTATTATTACTATTATTACAACGTGTATTCCCTACTTCGCTGCGCGGCATAATTCCACAACTGCTATTGCTGGTGGCGCCACCTACGGTAAGGATTGCAACTAGTCAGTCACTCCTGAACTCTAACAAATATATATTCGGGAGGGTATTTATTTCTATGCGATATATATATATATATATATATATATATATATATATAAACTATCCAACCCATTTCCTGTTTGTGTTGTCTCTCTTGGAGCTAATTATTTACACTCTGTAAACCAGGCCAGACATTTATCATATATATATATATATATGCTCGTGGTCATTTAACACTACCATTGTGGGTCCGGCCCCCCTATGTTCACACATTTACCTTGGAGGGTTGGCTGAGACTTTTGAGATTGACCTCTGGCCTATCGCTGAAGGTCACATGCTGTCCTCCAAGCTCCCAAGACGACATACAAGCTATGTGCACGTACATGGTCACGTGCACGCTGAATGACCTACCGGAGGAGTTCTTTGCAATTAGCCCAGAGGGTGTATGAGAAATGGCAGACAGTTTTCCGCTTTCACTCATTCTCTATTTAATAGCCAGTTTGCCTTTTGGCCAGAGTCCAATGTTGGACATATATAATGTAAGGCGGTTGGAGATTTAGTTTCATAGACTTCTGACCCGTTGGTTACGCAGTCGTGGGAGGTTAGTTTTTGATTGGATTCTCCATCATTGCAGTAGCCAAGATTGCCTTAACTTCCAAGAGGCAGGCTATCAAGTCGGGCATAGCATGATGCACTTAATTACATCAGCCAGTGGGCAGGATGAGGAGGAGTTGGGGGCTGTTGGTCCAAGAAAAATCAATGGTGTAAAAGAAGTGCCCGAGTCATGACACCGGAAACTAGCCACATCCCCGCTCTGCTGCTAGAACTGCCTTCAGATTGAACTGACTCCATTAAAAAGAGAGAGAGAGAGAGAGAGGAGAACATGGACTATAGTACTAACTTATTTATAACCATTAGACCAAACTGGGCACCATAGGAAGTTTCAATATGGTTTAATCTTAAAGCTTTTCGACATGTTTGTATTTCCACAAAGAAATATAATGACCCTAATATACTTCATTCATTATACGGTTGGTTGCTTGTTGGAATTTTACATCCTGACAACAACTAAGGTCATATCAGGACGGGTACCGACTTATGGCACTACGCACTCATGGCGAGTTTATAGTGCTGCCCCACTGGGAGACCAGGCCACCAGCACCATGACTTGATATCCCACTCAGTCACATTATCCTGGCACTGAGCCAACCAGTCCTTCAATCAATCAATCAATCAATCAATAGTTCCATCCTCTAGTCGAGGGTTGGATGCAATGGTTCTCCACTTGTCCCGATGTTGTGCTGTTCTGATAGACTGTGAATAATTCAAGCCTGTCCACTGTGAAATATTTGTAAACCATGATGTTCTTGGTCTCCCTCTCCCTCTGCTGCCATTCACCTTCCCTTCCAACAATGTACGGTATATTGAACTCTGACGAATGATGTGGCCAAAATAAATAAGTTTCTTTATCTGTATAGTGGCAAACAAGCTTTTCTTATTTTTAATTTTTCTGAGAACTTCTTTGTTGGTGATCTTCTTTGTCCATGATATTTTCATCATCCTTCGATAAGTCCACATCTCAAACCCTATCCTATTAATGCTGAGCACCTGGCTAGGAATTGACAAGTATCAATTTTATAAGTCATTTGTTTGACTTGACCGGGGACCGAACTCCCGACCTCCCGCACGCGAGGGCCGCGCTCTACCGATTCGGCCACCGCGTCCGGTGACATTCATTATAAAGGGAGGGTGCCACTGTATTGGTACACCTCACGTGCACTGTGAGATTGTTTGTTTGTTTGTTGTTGTTTTACATCCTAGCAACATCTAAGGTCATATCAGGACGGGTACCGACTTGTGACAGTGCGCACTCATGGCGACTTTATAGTGCTGTCCCACTGGGAAACCAGGCCGCCGGCACCATGACCTGGTATCCCACTCAGTCACATTATCCTGACACTGAGCACACCAGTCCTTGCCCTATCCTAATAATGCCGAGCGCCTGGCTAGGAAGCGACAAGTATCAATTTTAAAGTCATTGGTTTGACTCGACCGGGACTCGAACCCACGACCCCACGATCTACCAGCACGGGAGACGGACGCCCCAACCCACTCGGCCACCCCGTCTGGTGCACTGTGAGATGCTTCTGGCAACAGGGTATATCTTGGCTTACTACCATTGGTTCATACTTCTTTTAATCTGCTGGATTTAATCTGGTTGTGATGGATTATTATGTATGCTGTTTTCCCGCGTGGAAGATCGTGGGTTTGAATCCCAATAGAGTCAAACTAATGACTTACAAAATTGAGACCTTCATAATTTGGCATTACTACTAGTAGCATTGGGGAAATGACTGGTTTTCTCAGTATCACGATAATGTGACTTACTGGGATATCAGGTCATGGTGCTGGCAGCCTGATTTCCCTGTGGGTCAGCACTATAAATTCACCATGTGTGCGCACTCTTACAAGTCAGTACCTAATATGACCTTAGATGTTGCCAGTACGTAAAATTCCAACAACCAACCAACCACTCAATCTATACATGTGAGGCACTTGAACATTGTGGTCTTCTTGACGTGTCGTTCATCCTAGGTCCATGTGATTTGCATAGATCCACTTATATGTATATGGTGTAAGGCTGGTGAGTGGGTGAGTGTGTGAGTGGGTGGCTGAGTTTGGCGATAGTTCTAAAGGAGATACAGACATGTTGAATCGTGCTTGGGGAAGGAATTGATATATCCCACCGTTTCAGACCCCCTGTGGTGAATTGAACGCTTAATCGGTGATCTATGCCAATAGAGGTCGCCACTACGCGTTAGCCCAGTTCACACCATAGAACGCAGTGTTGATGCAGGGTTTACTGCTCAATGGACAGACGAATTTCCACCCTGTTATCTACATACAGTACAACCCAGTTAAACCAAGCTCGGTTAAACCAAACGATCGGTTAATCCAAACTTTTTTCCGCAGCCTGGCAAAATACTACCATTTATCACATTAAAAAAGTTGGTTAAACCAAAGTCGGTTAATCCAAACTATCGGTTAATCCAAACAAAATTGTCGGGCCCCAGGTCACTTCCGGTAGGGCTAAACCAAACTTTCATGTGGTTATAAGGTCATCTGAGACCTTTTTATATGATAAATGGTAGTATTTGGATTAACCGATCGTTTGGTTTGACTGAGCCTGGTTTAACTCGGTTATACAGTATGTACATAAAAAACAATAATCAATGTGTCCACATACATTGTATATTGCATTCATAATGCACCAACGCTTTTGCCAAAGCCAAGTCAAAGTCGAAGCCAAAGCTTGGTTAAACCAATGATCGATTAATCCAAACAGATTTCTAGGGTCCCTTCAAGTTTGCTTTAATGGGGTTATACTGTAGTAGGGTGGTGGGTAATGTCGGCTCTAAGTTAATTTAGATTACACACTTGACAGATAATATGAATATATATATATATATATATATGAAATATTAAAAATATATTTCGCGTAATGATAAGTCAGTGGTTTACAGGCAAATATTCGGGAAATTTTCACATGAGTTTAAGTTCATTTCAACTTGAGTTGAGTTTAACTGGGCCAGATCGATGTGCAATGAGTTCAACTACCACCAATACTTGAATTAGTATTGTAGAATAGGCTGCACCTCATAATATAAATATATTATATATATATATATAATACACAAAGCAATGTGGTTATGTTTCTTTGAAAGCATATACCGTATATGTCCCAATAGAAGCATGCTACGCAATAGAAGCACACACACACACATTTCAAGATTGAAAGCGTGCACAAATTTACGATCATATTCAGACTGAATGCACATAAAATAAGACAATTCCACTTTATTTCAGAGGCACGACAAAACCAAATCCATGAAATTCTTTAACTTCACTGCATCGGTGGGAATATTGTCAAATGTAAACAAAACAAAAAGCACAAATCTATTCACTGCTACGATCTAATTCTGTTATTGAGAACCATGAATATTCAATCGAGGGTTGAAATAATGTTATTTAACAGAATAACTTACTCAAAAAATGAAATTCGGTCAAATTATACCCAAATTCGGAGCAATACTAACACTCGCCGCTGCATTGGCAGTGTTGTAGCTATACTTTATATCCAACCATGATGGCGGACGAAGCACTGGTCACGTGATGCTAATTGTTTGACGCAAATCCTCTATACAGGAAAACGCCATTTTGATACTTACTAAACCCATAAATGTCAATCTCAATTAGGGACCTTAAAAGGATGCGACGCCATGAAATCACATCAATCTCACTCAAAATGTCCCTCCACTGAAGCGGATAATTCACATTCAGGTTCTGTGGTGACACCTGGACACCCTCATTTTCCTCAGCCTCC
Source organism: Branchipolynoe longqiensis (assembly GCA_030323885.1). NCBI lineage: Eukaryota > Metazoa > Annelida > Polychaeta > Phyllodocida > Polynoidae > Branchipolynoe > Branchipolynoe longqiensis. The sequence goes on from JASIRB010002594.1 coordinate 40,890, forward strand.
TTTCCACCCATAAGTGAATAATTACCGGCTCCCGGGGGAAAGAGGGCGCCACGGTGTAGTAGTATCAACACCGGAAGGCAGGTGGCGCCAGTGGTGGCTATATAGATATCCTTTGCATACTCCGATGAAAGCATCACATTTTCCAAATCTAAACACTTACGTCTGCTAACGGCGAATTCCTTCAGTGTGTGTGGTGCGAGGGGGCCCCTGCCCACCAATTACCCCGACAGCTGGGGGGTGGGGGGGGGCACCACCAATGCACCAAGGAGCAATAGATATATACAGTATATGTTCCCCTTGCATTTATACTCATATAATGCGTTATACATCACATATATTTATAGATACCGGGCATGGTGTCCAAAGCGGTAGAGCATGGGAGTCGCATGCAGACGGTCAGGAGTTTGGTTCCCCGTCGAGTCAAACCAATGACTCTTAAGATTGATACTTGTCACTTCCTAGCCTGGCACTCGGCATTAATAGGATAGGGCAAGGACTGTTTAGCTCAATGTCAGGATAATGTGACTGAGTGGGATATCGGATCATGTTGCCAGCAGCCTGATTTTCCAGTGGGGTAGCTCTGTAAAGTTGCCATGAGTGTGCACTGTCACAAGTTGGTGCCTGTCTTGATATGTCCTTAGATGGTGCCAGGACGTAAAACTCCAACAACCAACCAACCTTGATTAGGGGAAAACAACCATAAAGTGAAAACAACCTACTAATTCAAATTGAAAATACCTGACAATATAACAGGTCATTCAACTGTAACTGTTGGCTCGTTTCTCTAGAGTACTGACCCTTGGTTCTTAAAGCTGCATAGTCCGATGAAATATCAAATTTTCAAAACCAAACCAATTATCTAGATTTGATTTGACATATCTAACTTAGATACTGATGCACTTATTAAGCATTTGTTTCTGCGTAGAAGGCAACACTGAGTCAATTTAACAGAACCTGTTACTGCAGAAGTATATGGTGTCAGAGTTTTGGCAAGTTTGCCAAAACTAATTTTCCACGTTTGCACTCAAAATATCTCCAAAGTTTTACCATTTAAAATAAAAGTAACTTTGAACTAATATAAAGTAGATACTAGTGATCGATCTAATATATTTTTCTCAGAGAAAATACAGAAATTCAAAACCATCGGACTATGCAGCTTTAATATAATACCCCTCTCCGAACCCAACCCAACCCAACCCAACCCAACACCCTAAGCCCCGTTCACATAGCACAACTTTAGGCCGAACTAGATAAGGCAAACTAGAGGAGGCGAACTAGGCGTCCTGTCCACACAAGCAGTACTTGGGGTGGTTTAAGGCGGAAATCGATCTCTGCGCATGAGCAAGTCCATACTAACCAGTGCCAGTTTTGGTTCATCGATGTCACCACGAGAGAGTGTGGGTTCGAGACTGAGTCGTATTGGTTTGGAACGGTCAAAACTTCTGCTGGGCAGTGAAACCCTAAAAATAAATGATGAAAAAAATATCTGTGCACCTCTAGCCGGTTCATAGACCAAATTATATTGTTTAGTGTGACATGCTTAATCCGCCTCAAGTAAACCGCTACTGTCCACACAGGCAAGGTGGGCCGACTTAAGCTAGTTTGCTTCATCTATACTACCTCACGAGGTGGTTTAGTTGAAGCGAACTAGATTAGGCGACTCAGGCTTAAGTCGCCTCAGCGTAGTGTCCACACGACCAATTTGAGGCGAACTATAGGAGGCGAACTAGTTGAGGCGACTTAACGGGCCAGTGTGAACGGGGCTCTAGATTCACCTTTCTTCTAAAAATGTAGGAATGGAAGTTCAACATGTGCAATATTAATAGAACGCCATTACTGTTGGCGAGTGACTAATACCTAGTGAAGCATGGCGTGCTTTTTAGTGCCGTGCATTGTGCCTGACTCCGCGCGCGGAAATACGCCCCCAATACTGGATCCATAATGCTTTGGCCACCTGACAGACAGGCGGAGAACTGGGTATTGACAGCTGGACGGGGCCCACTGCCCTGTCCCCGGTAGAACCCCGTGTCCGTCCGCTCTACGGGTGGGGGGCGGGGGAGGGGGAGGGGTGCAGGCTGATCGGTATTAAACATCTGGATCACGTGACTTTACCATGCCTTTCTACATGTTATGTATCTTAATGTAAAATCACACATGGTATGGGCTATTTGAACTCGAGGATTGCTTGGAGTTCGGTTCCTGGTTTAGTCAATCAATCACTAGTTCCGTCCTCTAGTCGAGGGTTGGATGCAATGGTTTTCCACTTGTCCCGATGGTGTGCTGTTCTGATAGACTGTGAATAATTCAAGCCTGTCCACTGTGAAATATTTGTAAACCATGATGTTCTTGGTCTCCCTCTCCCTCTGCTGCCATTCACCTTCCCTTCCAACAATGTACGGTATATTGAACTCTGACGAATGATGTGGCCAAAATAAATAAGTTTCTTTGTCTGTATAGTGGCAAACAAGCTTTTCTTATTTTTAATTTTTCTGAGAACTTCTTTGTTGGTGATCTTCTTTGTCCATGATATTTTCATCATCCTTCGATAAGTCCACATCTCAAATGCTGCTAAACGTTTGTACATTTTCTTAGAGATTGTCCATGTCTCAGCCCCATACATTAGAGTAGACCACACATAACACTGAAGAATACGCTTCCTTGTTTGTATTAATATCTTACTTGATGTTAACACTCTATACATTTTAGAGAATGTTGTTCGGGCTATTGTTATCCTTCTTTTAATTTCTTCCTCACATCTCCCATCATTTGTAATCTTTTGTCTGAGATATATGAATTCGGATACTTGTTCTATGTTTGTGCCATCTATGGTTATATTGATATTTGGTTTATCTGTATTTTTACTTATAACCATTGTTTTGGTCTTCCTGGCATTCATCTTCATGTTGAATAGTATTCCAGCTTTATTGATTCTATTCACTATATCTTGTAGGTTTTTCTCACTGTCGGCATATCTAAGATTGTTGATGTTCATGCCACCTATTGTCACTCCCTTGCAATCTTCAATGTGTCTGAAAATCATCTCTGGTTTAGTCAAACTTATCAAATTTATACTTGTCGCTTCCTGGCTTGGCGCTCGGGATTAATAGGATATAGCAAGGACTGGTTGGATCAGTGTGACTGATTTCCCAGTGGGAGCAGCCCTATAAAGTCGTCCTGAGTGTGCACTGTCACAAGTCGGTACTTGTCCTGATATGACCTTAGAAGTTGCTAGGATATAAAACTTGAACAACCAACCGGCCAATCAGGGTGAGGAGGTAAGGTTGCAAACGCTAAACTTTGGTTCGCCATACTTAGCATATCATTAGTGTTCAACTGTCTAAATGGTAAAGATACAGTTCTGCCGGTTCCAGTGATCCTAAGTTTATCTGTGTGTCTTAATTAGTAGCAGAGATATGGCAAATTGAAATTTCCAAGAAAATGTCACTGTTTGTGTTATGTACTGTTAACTTGATTACGGGCCAAATTTGTATCACATCAAGGTCATTTTTATACCAATGGAATCAGTGTAGAAGCTTCCAGGGTAGGACAGTAACTTTTATTTCCACTTGTCCAATCGGGCAAGTGACTGAATTGACTACATGCCTGAGTGGCAAAACTACTTGCCCAAGCTCAAGTCGGCCATTTGAAACTGGAATCTACTACGGCAGATCAGAAAAATAACAACTTGCCCATTCGGGCAGATCACCCGAGAACTGCACCTGCCTGACCGAGTAAACTAGGTGCCCCGGGCAACCGGGCAGTCTTTATTGTCTTACCCTGCCCTTCTATCTGATTATATAATAATCACAACAGTGAAATGCAAACATACATCTAAAAAATCAGTTAGGAGGAGTATCTAGTTATATAGTTGGTGATGAAAACCGTTTTGAATTTTTATTTTTATTCTTTTAAAATAAATATGGATAAAAGTCAGCGTCTATAAATATTGATGATAAATATTCGGTCAAATGTCAAATAAACACCTCATTTCCACACCTTATCCATAGTCAAACCCACACATGCAAAAAGTAGGTCATGGCTCGGTTAATTATTGTTAACACGCGAAACGTGGCGTTGTCTTACTAGCAATTGGCAGTCCATTGACGCCAATTGCCAGTTAGTGAGCCTCTTTATTACAGCAGTTCACACTAACAATCTGAAATCTGCAATCTCGCTCAACATCACGTGACAATTGTCCGCATCTGGTTTGTCGCCCTCTCTCCCTTTCTTCCGTCGTTCTGATATGACTTTAAATGTTGCTAGAACATACAGACCCAACAAACATGTCTTTCTCCCTCATGCTCTTTCTTTCTCTCATTCTCTTCCTCCCCATACTCTTTGTCTCATTATCTTTTTTTCTCTTCCACAGGACGCAGTGGATGAATCGCTAAGAGTGCAGGCTTCACATGCGGAAGGTCTGGGTTCGAAAACCGGATCGAGTCAAGTCAATAACTTACAAAATTGACACTTGTCGCTACCTAGTGTGGCACTCTGCATTACTAGGATAGGGCAAGGACTGGTTATCTCGGTATCAGGATAATGTGACTGAGTGCGAAATTGGGACATGGTGCTGGAAGTCTAGTATCCCAATCAGGCAGCACTATAAGGCCACCATGAGTGCACACTGCCACAAGTCGGTGTCCCTCCTGATTTCACCATATATGTTGCCAGGACATAAATCCCGATAAAGATCTTTCTCTTTCAAGTTTCATTCTCTTTCTATCATATTCTCTCTCGCTTACTCGGTCTCCTTTTATCTTTCGTTCTTTCTTTCTTTCTCTCTCTAATGCCCGGTACACACCTAGCGTATACGATCGTTTTCCCGCACCCACCTAGCATATACGACCTAAAACTGCCCCAAAATCGTGAGGTGTGCACTCCCCTAGCACACCTACCGATTGCGATTCTCGATTTTTAGGGCTAAAACGGTAGGTGTGCGCTAGGATTACGATTGCGATTCCCGATTCGAAAAATGAATCGGCCCGATTTCAGTTTTAAGCGGATCGGGAATTTTAGTGCGGGAATCCTATATGCTATGTGTGTACCTGGCATAAGGCTTTGTCTTTTTGTCTCTTTCGCCACTGACTGGGTCTGTCTGTCGACCTCTTTCTTTCTTTCTTTCTTTCTTTCTCTCTCTCTCCCGCTCTCTCTCTCTCTATCTCTCTGCACAGCAATGAGATGATGCGTAACATGTCTGCGCAGCTGGTGGCGTTTTGGAGAGGAGAGGGAGGTAGGGGGTTTGGATTATGGGTTGCATTGTACTGGTGGGTTGGTTGGTTAGTTGGTGGTGCTTTACGTCCTGACAACATCTAAGGTCATATCACGATGAGTACCGACTTGTGACAGTGCGCACTCATGGTGACTTTATAGTGCTGCCCCACTGGGAAATCAGGCCACTGGCACCATGACCCGATATCCCACTCACTGGCATTATCCTGACACTGAGCCAGCCGGCCCTTGCCATATCCTAACACTGCCGAGTGCCAGGCCAGGAAGCAATGAGTATCAATTTGATAAATCATTGGTTTGACTCGACTGGGAACCAAACTCCCAAACTTCCGCACGCGAGGGCTCCGCCCTACCGATTCGGCTACCTCGTCGGGTGGTGGGGTAGGGGATTGGGAACATGGGGTGTGTTGTGGTGGTCGGGTTGTGGGAGTATGATGATGGCGCTGAGGGAATGGGGTTAGTAGGGCTGGTGGTCATTAGCGTGGCGGTTAAGGTAGGGTAGAGTGGGATAGCCTGTACCTATGTGGTGCTTGCTCACTCACCACCACCCCGCGCGTGTAAACTTATGCCTGGTACACACCTACCGTTTGTGCGCACCCACCTACCGTATACGATCTAAAACTGCCCGTTTCGCACACAAAAACGATTGCGATTCGCGCATAAAACCTCAGTTTTAGGGCTAAAACCGGCCGATTACGATTGCGATTCGCGATTCGAAAAACGAATCGGCCCGTTTTCAGTTTTAAGCGGGTCGGGTCGAGTCGCCGGTTTTAGTGTGCAAATCCTATACGGGAGGTGTGTACTAGGCTTTACAGGTGATCATTACTCCAGTAGGCTTATTTTGATGCACTCACTAGAGGGCGCGCATCCCGGCCACCGGACGCGCGGGAATCCACCGACGTGTTTGAGCTTGATAAATTATTAGCTCCACTATCGGTATAGGGGACCGGGTTTCCCGCTGGCCACATTTCTCCATTTTTAATGGCTCGTGTGGTTGGTTCAGTTCTGCCGACAAGCGAACACAAATACTCACACACGCCGCCAGTGCATTCTGCATGACTGCACCGACTGGGCTGACATTTGACAATTGTGCCGACTGCTCCGACTGTGCTGACTGTGTTGACTGTGTTGATTGTGCTGACTGTGCCAACTGCAACAGTTGTGCTGATTGTGCCAATTGAGCCAACTGCAACAATTGCGCTGACTGTGCCGATTTCGTTGATTGTGCTAACTGTGTCAACTGCGATAATTGTGCTGGTTGTGCCAATTGTGCTGACTGTGCCGATTTCGTTGATTGTGCCAACTGTGTCAACTGCGTAATTGTGCTGGTTGCACCAATTGTGCCAACTGCACCAATTGTGCGGATTGTGCCTATTGTCTCGACTCTGCCAATTGTGCCGACTCTGCCAATTGTGCTGACTGTGCCAATTGTGCCAACTGCACTGATTATGCTAATTGTGCTAACTGCATCGACTGTGCCGATTTTCTTGATTGTGCTAACTGTGCCGACTTCGCCAATTGTGCTGATTATGACAACTGCGCAAATTGTGCTGATTGTGCCTCCTGTGTCAATTGTACTGATTGTGCTGACTGCGCCAATTGTGCCAACTGTGCTGATTGCGCCAATTGTGCAGATTATGCTAATTGTGCGAACTGTATCGACTGTGCCGACTGTGCTGATTGTGCTAATCGTGCCAACTGAATTGACTGCGCCAATTGTGCCGACTGTTCCAACTGTGTTGACTATGCTGACTGCACCAATTGTGCCAACTGCGCTAACAGTGCCGACAGTTCTGACTGTGCAAATTGTATCAGTTCTGACTGTGCCAATTGTGCCGACTGCATTGACTGTGCCGACTGTGCCAACTGACAGCCGAAGGGACATAGCCTGATGAAAACATAAAATTTTCAAAACGAAAACACTTATCTAGATTCTATTCAACATATTCAACTTAGATAGTGGAGTACTTATTAAAGAGTTGTTGCTGCATCGCAGGTCGTGATAAGTCAATTTAATAGAAGCTGTTACTACTGAAGTCTATGGTGTCAGACTTTAGGTGTGCTTGCCAAAATTGATTTTGCATGTTTTGACGTCAAGTATCTCCAAAGTTACCAATTTAAAATAAACGTTACTTCAAACTAAAGTAAAGTAGATTATAATCATCAGCATAATGTATTTATCTCAGAAAATAGCAGAAAATAGCATCAGACTTTATAGCATCAGACTTTAATCCAAAAGTCTAAATTCGGGTGGAGTAGACAAAGAGACAGCAGTGGACGGCTGCATGCGGGCTACCCCTGAGCCATGTTGAAATTTCTAGCTGCAGTCCAATCAGCTGCTCAGGTCACCTACCCAGTACCTCCCCTAACCAAAAGAAAAGTTAGTTTTATTTAATGATGCCTCTAGAGCATATTGATTTTCATATCATTGGCTATTGGACATCAAACATATGGTCATTCTGACATATTTCATTGGAGGAAACCCACTGCCGCCACATACACTACTCTTTCTGATAAGCAGCAAGGGGTCTTTTATATGCACTTTCTCACATACAGAACAGAACATATCACAGGCTTTGATGAACCAGTTGTGGACCACTGGTTGGAACAGAAAATAGCCCAAATTGCAAATGGGTCCATGGAACAGGATTGATAAGATGACCGACACCTTCACAGGTGGACACGCTATCGCCGGCCCTACGTCTCTACCCTAACCAATAACAAGCAGTTGGTGAATTGCGAACAAGTACCGAATATAAACAAATTAAATGTAGCACTTGGTTCTAAATAACATTTTGCAGGAAGTCTTTATTATTTGTATAAATTATACAGCAGATTCTCTTATACCCTTGTCACACTATGATGTAAGAGCCAAAGTAAGCCTGGCATAGGTCACTTTTGGTCATTACGTTGGGTTACATTTATGATGACGTCAGAATGATGTTAGACCGACATCGAGATATGTGACGTTACGTCGTGTTACGTCGGCACGCGTCAAGGTTTTGAACATGTTCAAAACTTTTGACGTAACTCCAACGTAAGGGTTTATGTTCACCGTATGTTCTGTATGCGTTCGGCAAACGTCGATGACGTTAGACGGATGTTATTAAAATGCTGGTCACTACGTTGCACTACATTGCACTACATTGCACTACATTGACCCACATTAAAGCTGGTGGAAACATCCATGCGGCATAATGGGAACGTCAGGAGAATGTACGCCGAACGTACATCCAATGTACGTTCAACGTTTCACCAACGTTTCATGACATAAGGAACGTAAGGTAATGTAAAGCAACGTAGTTCTGGCGATCGAATAATGTTAATAACGTACCGTCAGCATAATTACGTTGTCCTCTCTCATTGAACAATGCTATCACTAGGCTTTACCGATGTTATGCTCTCGTCAACTATGCTGCATCCACGTTCAACTTGTGGCGAAATTTGCATACTACGCCGAGAAGTTCGACGGTTTTCACGTTCTCCCTATGCTGACCTCGTTACGTCGTACTGTGACAGGGCCTTTAATCTTATCATTACCTCTTTTTATTTATATTTATTTAGCATTTCTTCTCAGCTGAATAATAAATACTATTGCTACATCCAGTCATTGAGATATATTTTCGTGGAAAATAATGAAGTAATCTCAGTACATGCGCATTACAAATGCCCATGACATAAATGTACCTATGTGAAATAGAGCTCGTGGTTGGCTGGAATAAATTTGAATTGGGCTGAAAGCCTAAGCCAAAGTCCATTAAATATCACCGGATCCACTCACTGCGAATAGGACCTCACAGATAAAGTAATGTGGTTCGATAATAACTTGCAGCTTAGGCTGATTGATTGATTGATTGGTGGTTGCATTACGCCGTGTCGGCAGCATAGGCCATATTCACGGCGAGAAATGTTTGTTTTTTGTTCAAACAATATAAGTTATAGGGGAGAGTGTGTGTGAGTGGGATAGGACATGATTGATTGATTGGTGATTGCTTTACGCCTTGTCGGCAGCATAGGCCATATTCACGGCGAGAAATGTTTGTTTTTTGTTCAAACCACCGCTTTTACATGTAAAAGCATACAATCAATTATGTGCCAATAGACACTTATTAGATTAGAAAGCTCACAATCATGTATTTGTGGTCAAGGGAAACAAATTCCCTTAGAAAAAGAAAGGTTTTATTAATAATTGATAGAATCTATTTAGTAAACTATATAAGGTGGTACAGTCCAGCTGCCCTCAAAAAGGCTAAAATGTTTTCCTGTTTTACCTAAGTAAAAGGTTCATGCATATTGTCATGCATACGCAGCTTAGGCAGAGGTCTAACCAAAGACCCTATAATACTAAGACGGCTCACTCCCTCTCTCTCCCATGGTAATGTAAATTTTGCAGTGCCACCATGTGGTGGGTTTGATCAGCCCAGCTGCTGGTTGGTGTTTCACATGTACACCCATGCAATTATATTATATATGAGATAGGTAAGTATGACTTCACATCAATATGAAATTGCTATTAACAAATACACATCATCATCAGCATCATCATCAGCATCGCCATCATCACACATCTTTCACATTCATATATACATTTATACATATAATATAGCACCTGTTTAACCAAGAGAACAGCCAGCGCACCAAGTGGTGGGTTTGATCATTTTGATTACACAGTACAGGCTGAGTGAGCCGTCTTAGTATTACATGGTCTTTGGTCTAACTGCTGGACTGTAATGTATTATTCAGACGGAAATAGTTATTACATTGCCAAGTGTCTGTTGGATAGTGTGTGAGTTAGTAGTGGGAGTGGGTGGGAGGAGGTAAGAAGGCAGTTGCCTTAAAAAAACAAGAACGGGTCTCAAACACAGGTAGGCTTAGACAGGATAGTTGCAGCAGGAAGTCTCCGTGCTGCTATGGAGATGACGCCTGCTTTGGAATTCCATCTTTTTGTGTGTACATTAGTTGATTAAGCAGGGGAAATTTCAATCGCAGATGATTGGTCTTCCTCATTCCACTGCTCCTTGCCCTAATAATATTGCCAAGCACCTGCCTATGGAGCGAGAAGTATCAATGTGTATGTCATTAGTTTGACACGACCGGGGTTCGAACCCGTGAGTCAAATCCCACGACCTACCAAAACGGGAGACGGACGCTCAATTCTTTCGGCCATTCCGCCAGCCGTATGGAATAATGTGGGTTCGAGTCTCTATTTAAATTATGGAAGGCTACTGGTTTTGAAAGGGTCATATGCCAAGTCAGGTGACTCAGCGTAGATTAGAACCCGGATTTACCACGCGGGGACCTGTACCGGCGTGGTGCACCTCGTACTAGTCCTGTGGTACTAATATAGAGTGTGTCTTGTTGTTTTAAGTCCTAGCAGTACTGACTTGTGACAGTGTGCACTCATGGAGACTTTATAGTGCTTCCCCACTGAGAAATCAGGCCACCAGCACCATGACTTAATGTCCTACACATTATCCTGATACTGTTCTAACCAGTCCTTGTTCTATAATAGTGTCGTGGGGGTGATGAAAATGGGAAATATTGCGCCTAGAGCGGGACTCGAACCCACATCTCTTTGCATTCCGGGCCAGTGTGCTAACCATTACACCACCTAGGCTCCCTGATATCAATACACTCCCCACGCCTACCTGTCTATGTGGTTACTTGCCTGAGAGGTCAGTGCAGACCACTACACTCGTCCCCCTGGAATTGTAAGTCTTGTAATGCTTACAATTACATACATACAGGCAATGCACTAACACATACATACACAGGGTAGGTTCAACAACCATACAGCGCAAAGCTTGTACAGGATCCTGATCACGGCAACCAGTGTCATGGGGGTGATGAAAATGGGAAATACTGCGCCTAGAGCGGGACTCGAACCCACATCTCTTTGCATTCCGGGCCAGTGTGCTAACCATTACACCACCTAGGCTCCCTGATATCAACACACTCCCCACGCCTACCTGTCTATGTGGTTACTTGCCTGAGAGGTCAGTGCAGACCACTACACTCGTCCCCCTGGAATTGTAAGTCTTGTAATGCTTACAATTACATACATACAGGCAATGCACTAACACATACATACACAGGGTAGGTTCAACAACCATACAGCGCAAAGCTTGTACAGGATCCTGATCACGGCAACCAGTGTCATGGGGGTGATGAAAATGGGAAATACTGCGCCTAGAGCGGGACTCGAACCCACATCTCTTTGCATTCCGGGCCAGTGTGCTAACCATTACACCACCTAGGCTCCCTGATATCAACACACTCCCCACGCCTACCTGTCTATGTGGTTACTTGCCTGAGAGGTCAGTGCAGACCACTACACTCGTCCCCCTGGAATTGTAAGTCTTGTAATGCTTACAATTACATACATACAGGCAATGCACTAACACATACATACACAGGGTAGGTTCAACAACCATACAGCGCAAAGCTTGTACGGATCCTGATCACGGCAACCAGTGTCGTGGGGGTGATGAAAATGGGAAATATTGCGCCTAGAGCGGGACTCGAACCCACATCTCTTTGCATTCCGGGCCAGTGTGCTAACCATTACACCACCTAGGCTCCCTGATATCAATACACTCCACACGCCTACCTGTCTATGTGGTTACTTGCCTGAGAGGTCAGTGCAGACCACTACAATAGTAATGCCCTAGAGCCAGGCTAGGCAGCGACAAGTATCAATTTTAAAAGTCATTGGTTTGACTCAGCTGGGATTCGAACTCCTGAACTTCCGCACGGGATGCCTGCGCTATACCGATTCGGCCACCCTGTCATGTGCTTGTTGTCGTTTGTTGTTGTTTTACGTCCTAGCAACATCTAAGGTCATATCAGGACGGCTGTCCGGTGCTAAAATTGATGGATGCTTTGGCAACAATAAGCATCCAGAGAAGTGATCACAATGAATAAAACTAGCAATACGTCCAACTAGAAGAGATTAAATTACATGTTTGCCATGCAAAGTCTTTGCATGTTGAGGCATGGTCATACCAGAATACACATATACATATACATATCCATATACAGTAAAACCTCTCTAAATCGACTGACCGTGGGACCGGCTATAAATTGTCTATTTAGGGAGGTGGTCGGATCATGGAGTTTTTTTAATTGTTACAATGGTATTGCATGGGCGATCATTTGGAACCCAAATAAAGCAATCGATATAGGGGAGTGTTCGATCTGTGGTGATGGTCACTTAGAGAGGTTTGACTGTACATAATACAGACAAACATATATATGCATGGTCACTAACTATGATATATATGTGTCCATTATACTGATATCAATATACAGTATCTTGCTACCCCTATTATATCCTCACCTCCGGCACCTGTATATTCACACATTGTACATTACATGTCCAATGGAACATTATTATATTCAGTGTGCCGGCAGAATGCCCCGCTCCTGGCGCCACCTACATGTGTCGATTTAAACCAATATCACAACGCTGCGCTACCAATCGTTGTTTGTTTGGAGTGCTGTTTAGGAAATAATCATTTCACCCCAACTTACTTCCGGGTAAACATTAAGACAGTAACTGTAGAAACTCAATCAACTGGAAGTTTGTAGTCGGTAGCAGTACCAAGGTGGGGACTGGGCATTCAACCTAAACAATGGGGCTGCGTGACCACATTCACGTTGAAGGGTTTGTTTCTTGGAGTCTTACATCCCAGCAACATCTACGGTCATATCAGGATGGGTAGCACCTTGTGACAGTGCACACTCATGGCGACTTTATAATGCTGCCCCACTGGGACCACTGGGACCAGCACCATGACCCGATATCCCACTCAGTCGCATTATCCTGACACTGAGCTAACCCATCCTTGCCCTATCCTTACTAAGCTAGGAAGCGACAAGTATCAATTTTGTAAGTCATTGGTTTGACTCGACTTGGAATCGAACTCTCGCTCTACCGATTCAGCCACCGCGTCCGGTTTCACGCAGAATGGAAATGGTCCGGACGGTGTGGGAATGAGGATACCGACTTGTACCGATGGGGAATCATGCCGACTTTATAGTGCCGCCCCACTGAGGTTCACTTCAACCAGCACCATGACACACCAAGTCCCATACAGTCATATTATCATAACAAGACCCAAATCAAATCCTTGTTCTATCCTAGGTATTGTAACATGTATCAATGCTGTAACTCTTTCCTTTGACTCTTTCCTTTGACCCGTCCTGATATGACCTTAGATGTTGCTAGGATGTAAAACAAAAACAAACAAACAAAACATATTTCCTTTGACTTGAATGACCAAATATTTGACGTCCAATAGCCGATAATAAAAACCACTGTGCCCTAGAGGCGTCGTTAAATAAAACAAACTTCTTTCCTTTGACTTGACCAGGGGTTGAACCCAGGTCCCCTCCCCATGTGAAGCAAGCGCTCCACTGACTCTGTCATCCCGCCTGGTGTCGCCACTAGAAGTTCAAATCCTCGGGAATGCCAGAAGGGAGGGGGTGGATAGGGGGGGGGGGGAGGGGTCAGGGCGCTGGGGGTGGCTCTGGACACTGGCCACGTTGATGTGAGTAGGACAGGAGAAGTAGGATGGAGTGACGGCTCCCAGGCTCGCATGTCTGCGCCTGCGCGGACTGAACAGATGCCAAATGAGCTTGTAAGTCTGATTATGTCAATCAATTTACCATATCACATGTCACTTCACTGGCGGCCCCTTAGCCCCGTCCCACCCCTACAATGTGAAGTTATTGATAATTGTATCTGGTTGAAGCTGCATTAGTTGATGAAAGTGTCGTGGGTGGGGTGGTGGGTGGGAAACATTGTGCCTTGGGTGGGATTCATTATGCCTAGAGTGGGATTCAAACCCACATTTCTGCCATTCCGGAACCAGCGTCATAATCATTAGCCTATCTAGGGTCCTTGATGCAATCAAACTACGTATACCTACCTTTGCATGGACCAGACGGGATGGCCGAATGAGTTAGAGCGTCTGTCTCCCGTGCTGGTAGATCGTGGGGTCATGGGTTCGAACCCTGGTCGAGTCAAACCAATGACTTAAAAATTGATACTTGTTGCTTCCTAGCCTGGCGGTCGGCATTATTAGGATAGGGCAAGGACTGGTTTGCTCAGTGTCAGGATAATGTGACTGAGTGGGATATCGGGTCATGGTGCTGGTGGCCTGGTCTTCCAGTGGGGCAGCACTATAAAGTCTCCATGAGTGCGCACTGTCACAAGTCGGTACCCATCCTGATATGACCTTAGATGTTGCTAGGACGTAAAACAACAACAACAAACAAACAAACAAACCTTTGCATGTGGCACTTCACCGGACGCGGTGGCTAGATCAGTAGAGCTGAGTGTCATTAGTTGTGTAGTGTCATTTGGTGTCAACTAAGGACACAGTTCGTGGGTAATCGGTTTATGGATAATGACACTCATATAATTTCTTATACAGCACATACATTCCTCCGAGCGAGTGGAGGCTATGCTCCGCGCAGGAGGCGGCGCGGTGCATGATGGGAGCCCACCCCCCTCCCGGATAAGGGGGGGGGGGGTTAGGACACTACAGGCATTATTACAGGCGATAAAGGGTTTATCACTATCCATACAGTATAACCCCATTAAACCAAGCTCGGTTAAACCAAACGATCGGTTAATCCAAACTTTTTTTTGGGCGTCCCGGCAAAATACTACCATTTATCATATAAAAAAGTTGGTAAAGCCAAAGTCGGTTAATCCAAATTATCGGTCAATCCAAACAAAATTGTCGGACCCCAGGCCACTCCGGTATGGTTAAACCAAACTTTCATGTGGCTATAAGGTCATCTGACTTTTTTTATATGATAAATGGTAGTATTTTGCCGGGCCGCCGAAAAAAGTTTGAATTAACCGATCGTTTGGTTTAACTGAGCTTGGTTTAACGGGGTTATACTGTACATACATAAAAAATCAATAATCAAAGTGTCCACATACATTGTATATTACATGTGCAATACACTCTTACTCAAAGTCAAAGTCGAAGACAAAGCTTGGTTAAACCAATGATCGGTTAATCCAAACAAATTTCTAGGGTCCCTTCAAGTTTGGTTTAATGGGGTTATACTGTATACATATATATATATATATATATATATATATATATATATATATACCTACGTGGTACGCTAATATATATGCACACCTGCGTGGATAACTGAGCGTATATATATATATATATATATACATGCGTGAATTGGTTTGGAGTAGAATCTACCTCTCTCGTGCAGACTGTGGGAGACGCAGGTAAGTTGGTAGGAGCATCCATTGTAATGGAAGGCAACTTGGTTACAGTCATGGCTACCGCCATGCCCGCCCAATAAATCAAACACGTCCGTCTAGACATCCTTTCCAACTTAGCAAGCATGCGATCCCACCCCATCCAATCAAGAACTCCGACAACAATACACCCCCCCCCCCCCCCACTACACACAAAATGAGAAGAACTTCCAATAGCACACTGCACGTCAAAGAGGAGTATTGAACCAATGTGGTGTTAATACATCTTATTGCCTGGCTTGTTTGTTTGTTTGTTGGAGTTCTACGTCCTGGCAACATCTAACGTCATATCAGGATGACTACCTCAGGGAGTTTTCCTGTTTTACTAAGGTAAAACAGGAAAACAGCCTTTTTGAGGGCAGCTGGACTGTACCACCTCATATAGTTTACTAAATAGATTCTATCAATTATTAATCAAACTTTTCTGTTTCTATAGGAATTTGTTTCCCTTGACCACAAATATATGATTGTGAGCTTTATAATTTAATGTGTGTTTATTGGCACATAATTAATTGTCTGCTTTTACATGTAAAATAGCGATGGTTTGAAAAAAATAAAAATTCTCGCCGTGAATATGGCCTATGCTGCCGACACGGTGTAAAGCAACCACCAATCAATGAATCAATCAATCAGGATGGGTACCGACTTGTGACAGTGCGCATTCATGGCGACTTTATACTGCTGCCCCACAGGGAAATCAGGGCACTGGCACCATGATCCGATATCTCACTCAGTCACATTATCCTGACATTGAGCTAAACCAGTCCTTGCACTATCCTATTAATGCTGAGCGACAGGCTAGGAAGCGACAAGTATCAATTTTATGAGTCATTGGTTTGAATCGACTGGGAACCGAACTCCTGACCTTCCGCACGCAAGGCCCGCGCTCTACCGATTATGCCACCATGCCCAGTATATCGACTGGCTGCTTAATGGTAGTTGGGTAGTGATCATCTTAAAGTTGGATCATTGTAAGTACATTTCTAGTTACGTTCTTTTTTGTTGTTGTCCATTAGTTGTTTAAGCAGGGGGTATTTCAGTCATAGACGACTGGTCTTCCTCATTCCACTGCTGGTCGATAGAAAGCCTGAGCCTACACTTTTACCGACCCAAGGGATTTTTAACCTCCCACACCACATAGACATGGTATGAGAGCAACTGGCCTTTGATGTCACTGTAAGTTATACACAGCGGTGGAAATCCAAATTGGCAGAGCTGGGGGCACGGGGAATCAAACCGCCAACCCTCAGATAAGGAGTCTGACCTAGAAAAAAGTCAGACACTCTAACCACTCTGCCACAGAGTGGTTCCGGTTGTATTCGTGATGCGGGCTTGCTACTTCCGGGTCCCATGGATGAGAGGTAGAATCTTGCATGGGTCTGAGTGCCCAGGTGTGTGATATTGGTGGTGGGAGGGGGGTGGGGGGTGGGCGGTACTTGGCGCAGTCAATCGCAAATCACAAGAGCCCGGGACAACTACAAATGATTAAATTCACTTTTTGCCCACTGTCGATAAAGCTCCATGGTCGATTGTTGTTTTGGGGTCTTTTTTCTTGCTTTTTTTCTTGGTTATTTCACTCACATACCTCTCTGGTGTATCCGTATTAGAGCCAAGAGAACCATACCAAGCGCTTGTAATATTCTGGGATCAAATGGAGTTGCTTTGCTTGAAAATCTCAATTAGAAGAAGAAAACAATCAACCAAACACAAATCAATAAAATCGATAGCTTTAGTTTTTCCTTTAAAAGAATTACAAAACACCCTCAAAAACATGTTTTCAAAAGCACGCCAGTTGGACATTACACAATATATGGTATATATATATATATAGATATATATATATATATATATATATATTTAACCGTTTGGCCTATTCGACCCCCGCTTAAGGCGAGCCTAACGTGTTAATATAATTAATTGTTTCCATGTGAATTTCCTGGGCCCAGCCGCCGCCGTAGCCTTACCTCCCGCCTGCGAGTAGTCCATCGTCGGTGTCCGTCCCGTACGAGAGGCGCCAGCCAGAATATCGTCTAAATGCTAAATTTGCCATCGTGCGCATTTATCGGCCTAAAGTGGATTTATATTAGGTTATTTCAACTACTGGCTGCCCCCTCCGTCCCTGTAGTTATTATGAATGTTACTAACTGAATCCAAATATGCGCAGTCCAGCACGAGTTGCTGCCGCTGTCTCTACTATTTAGTTTACATTGGATGTCGTGGTTCTAGCCTAAAAGTAACACTACGTTAATTCCGTGAATGCGTCAGTTATTAGATGCCCGCAGATGGGTGTATTACTTGCAGAAGGCCGACTTAGGCTTAAGGCCTCTCAGTGCATAGAAAGCAATCGAATATCAAGGTTCCATAGCGGTTAATCTACAATAAGACTGGAGGATAGTAAAGAATGCAAGGAACGTCCTGATTCACCTTCACAAGAGCTCACGATTTATTCTTAACAAAAGACTAACATGGATACCAACATATATGTAGTTTACTATTAATATCTGTCTCCCGTTCCCTCCCGTGTTGTTTGTATACTTTAGTTTAGAATTTTGACCCGAAAAAGCCTAAATATCGGTGTAAAACGACGGAGCGTGTAGAGACACGTCCGCCGGGTCAGGCCCCGAACGCCCGACCTTCTATCGTTGCTTGGCTAGTCGCCAAGCAACGCTTTACCACCGGGAACCCTCGCGTGCACAAGTGTTAGCAATTTGCGCGCTCGCAAATCGCGCGCGCGCAAATTGCTCAAGGCGAGTAGACACGCCCACTTCACTGCTCCCCCAGACGAACAACAAGAATTGATGTTCGTCTAAGAAGAGAAAAGTGGGCGTGACCACAACGGCTCCCGGGAGTAGCACTCTAGAAACAAAAGATCCCATGACCGTTCCTTGGCCTAAGCCTAGGAAACAAATTTACCTCTCGTTGTGTGTTTTTTTTTTTTTTAAAGTACAAGTAGTAAAGAAAACATTACATAATAAACGCCTTCTTAGGTACTTACTAAATGCGCTAGGCGCGAACTGAGTGCACCATAAAATAAAGTTCACAGCGCAATTTTGCTCATCAGAAATTCCGAATATATATATATTTTTTATAAGCTTGTATCCCTGATATACGAGTATCTGGTAATATATCTTCCACACGGGAAAAGCGCCAGCGCGCAAATTTCCCTTATTAAATAGTGCAATAGAATTATAATCCTGTAAGCCAGAATGGCAGTGAACTAGTACAAGGGTAAGGACAAATTAAATAAATAGATTCGACTGTCCTCAGGGTGGTATATCTTGCCCGTTCCGCCGGGATACCACTTTCATCATTGACACCCATTGCCGAATTATTTATTTATTATTCTCTTGCACCATTACCATTGAATAGTTGTGTTTTTTTTTGTTTTTTTTTATACTGGTTTCCCTTTTCTTTTTGTAATATTTCTTTTTAATATATTCCTTTTTAGAGATGAAGATATCGACGATATTACCTAATAAAATTAAACATTTCTCCTCGTAAGGGCATTAAGGAGAAAACCGTGAGTCTGCACTAAGACTAACATGGGGGGCGCTGTAGTCGGCCGCTCGGGGCCGACGCTTCTGCGCATTACACATAATATGTCAGCGTGCCCGGTTCTAAATAATACATATACTGCCCTGGCCTGGAGCCCCGCTGACCTGACTGGATCATGCCCACGAGAGATGATCCTGGGCGGACTTCTAGAAGACGATCCCGCGGCGCATTTTGCTTGACTTGACATTTCTTCTTATCTTTATACGCGTAGTGAAATCTGAGTATTGTAATCCCGCCGATCCAAAGCCGACATCCCTTGGGGAATATCGCTTTTGGATCGGCGATGTAAAGAAATTGTTTGTTTGTTTTTTTTAGGTTATATGAAATTTTTTTTTTTTTTTTAGACTAACAATTTTCATAAGGCGCAATTTGTAGACTAATATACGTGACGACGAGAAAATTTTGATATCCGAGGAATAACATTATAGAAATGACACCAATTTTTTTAAGTTGAAACAGCTGGTGAATAACATTATAGAAATGACACCATAATTTTATTTTCAGATAGATAGACTCCCTTTAAATTTTGCTCTCGTTAATTCTATAAGAGACGTAGTCGTGGGCGAGAAAAATACCGGGATAGCAACATTTTATTATGAAAGAGAGAAAGATACGTTTTGACGTAATTTAAATTTAGTACACCCCGCATCCTCGTACGGAACTGGACGACTCATCATGAGGGATCTGTCAGTCTGGGTTCAGGGCAAAACTACGAGGTTGCGGGTTGTGAGATATATACGATTAATATTATGACATTGGAGGGAGCCCAAACGAGTGATGGAAGATCCGCGTCTGTAAATCAATGGGTTATTACTTATACATAGGCCTGGCTGTAGGATTACATACCAGTGGGGACAAAACCCCGCCCACCGCGAAATGCTGGGTCAGTGGGGGTGGTTCTTTTCCTATCTACCAATTCGTAGAATATACTCTGCTGAAATATGTGTGTGCGCGCAATGCGTACTCGACCCTGGCCAAAAATCATAGGTGGATTTCCTTCCTCGCCTATATGTGTCTAACACATAGCTTAGTATTCGGCGAGACAAAAGGGAAGGGCACATTACTGGAATTAGGGCACCGCACCACGCTTACTCCCGACCAGGTAATGTTCTAGCCACGCGCATTCGTCTTGTTGGACCACCAGAAGATTTAACAAATAAACAGCAAAACTGCGTGCCTTATGCAGAGAGCAGGCTGTAGGCCGTAGTCCGTAGGACCCGAGGGCGTTCCTGAGTCACGCAATTAAATGCTGCGAGCCTGCAAATCGCGTACACTCGGTCTATTTCTACATATCTAAGAAAAGCTACGTTAAAAAAAAGGCGGGTCATGCCAGCTATCGGTGGTGCAGCTATGGCATAGGCCCAAATGAAGAAATGTTACCGACTAACACGGTGGAAGCAAATGGGAAGTTGTAAATTTTGTCTTTTGTCCCTTTAAATATGCCATAACATTCCAGCAATCCCACAGCCAGTCTAATCATACAGTACATTTGGGCAATCGCCCGACAAAGTTGATAACACAGTTGTGCTCGCGCGTATTCGAGTAACTGCCCGCCGTACATGAACTAGTCGTTGGCAGTGTCTTTATTATTAACTATTAAATTGGAGTTTATTTCGACTACGTCGATAAAAATTCGCGTCAACGTACGCGTTTTACTCGCCATATGGTACTAACGATATACGTATGAAAACATGGCATTTTTAGGAAACGTGACCCTCCAATTATAGGGGACAGTATGACAGGTTTAATTTTAGTTATACTGGAAGGAGTTAGAATGTTAATATACGTTTTTTATATTTTATTATTACATAGTCTTTATTGAACGCATAAATGATGCCTGCTGGCGGTTAACTAGTGTCCACTGTGATACGCGCAAAAGGCGCTTGTATGCACAACCTTCTACGTTAACTCGTCGACCCGCCTATAATTGTTAGTATCAGGTCGATACACCCCTATCATTCAGTTATTATGGTGCTATATTTTTTTTATGTCAATATTATATTTGTATATACATTCTGTCGGGTTTTTTATTTGGTATAAATATGTCAGT
>JASIRB010003858.1:0-14733 GCA_030323885.1 Branchipolynoe longqiensis
GAAGACACTATTATTAGATTGTGTACTGTTGAAATTTCCTGATCCTTTTAAACCATATAAGCTGTATACAGATGCTTCTGAGTACAGTTTAGGGGCTGTATTGGTGCAGGAGGATGATAATGGAATAGACAGGCCAGTGCATTTAATCAGTACTAGATTTTCTCCTGCTCAACGTAATTATCCTACTATAGAAAAAGAAGCATTTGCTATTATTTATGCTCTAGTAAAATTAAGACCTTACTTATACGGTGCAGAATTTACTATCTATACAGATCATGCTCCATTGAAATGTTTTTTCACTAAAGAAATTTGTAATACACGTATACAACGCTGGGCAGTATTATTAGCAGAATTTTCAGCTCCAATTGTTTATATGAAAGGTGTAGATAATGTCTGGGCTGATATGTTGTCTAGATTGAGACCTAATACTGAAGCAAAGGAACCAGTAGAAATGTTTGCTTTTGATTCACTGTTAGCAGAACAGGTAATTCCTTTTGAACACTATGAACTGTCATATAATGATGTAATTAATGAACAGAAAAAGATGAAAGAGTATACGTTAGGTGAGAATGAAGAAAAGAATTATTTGTTAATGGATAATCTTCTTTATTCAATGATAGCTCCTGCTAAGAAAGATACGTATCCTAGATTAGTGTTACCAAAAAAATACAGGAATTCTGTGATAAAGATAGCTCATACTGAGGTAGGTCATATGGCTATGTCTAAAACATTAAAACGATTACAGGAACATTTTCGTTGGCCTGGTATAGCTGGAGATGTCCATAGAGTAATTACCAATTGTGCAAATTGTGTGGTTAACTGTAGTAAGCGCACACGTGCGTATCCACAATCGATGCCATTGCCTAGTGCACCTGGTATTGTGATTGCTGCGGATCTTTCTGGTCCATATCCAGTTAGTACTAGTGGTAATAGATATTTATTGTCTATTATAGATCATTGTAGTGGTTGGGTTGAATATAAAACATTGCCAGATAAATCATCGAAGGGTATTCATGATTATATATTTAATGATTATATTCCTCACCATGCAATTCCTTGTATGTTTATTTCAGATAATGGGTTAGAATTTAAAAACAAATTGATTATGAATCATTTCAAAGAATTAGGTGTAGAAGTAAGACATACAACACCTTATCATCCACAGTCAAATGGTATGGTAGAAAGATAATTCTTCTACTTTACAACGTGTTTGTGAGGAATTTTACTTGTGCTATCCTATGCGGCTCTATTTTTTTAGCCTCTGCAGTTTATGCAGTCACACCTTACTTCCCCCCCTCATGAAGATTATATCCCCATAGTCCAAATATGGTGCCACCATAGGTTTGAAGACCTCGATGTCCATCTTGGATATGAGGTTGATCGTTATTATCTACATTACTTTAGTTTGAAGTAAGTTTTGTTTTAAATGGCTAACCTTCTAGATATTCGAAGTACAAACATGCAATATCAATTTTGGAAAGCTTGCCAAAACTTCTGCGGTAAGATATAAAATCAGGCACAAAATCCAATGAACGCCAATCCAAAATTAAAAGATTTTTTACTCGAAGCTAATTTTAATTCTCTATTAAATCGCCTCATTATTTCTTTCTATATCGCTACAAATATTTACTAAGTGCACCAATGTATAAATTAGATATGGTGAATCAAATCTTGATAATTGTCTTTGTTTTGAAAATTTGATCAGACTATGCAGCTTTAAGCATGTTTTGCCACAAAGAAGGGAATATTAAGTCAGTTTAATAGAACCTATTACTGTAGAAGCCTGTAGTGTCAGAGTCTTTTCTTGCTTGCCGAAATTAACCTTACATGTTTGCACTACATATATCTCAAAAGTTTGCCATTTAAAATATAGGTTACCTCAAATTAGAGGAATGTAGATAATAGTAATCAATTGAATACATTTATCTTAGACAAATAACAAACTCAAAACCATTAAAATATGCAACTTTAAGGTGCATAATCAGATGGTTTTAAGTTTCTGTCATTTTCTGAGATAAATAGATTAAGTAGCTTATCTAGCGGTGTGTGCTTATCTAGCTGTGTGTGCTTATCTAATGGTGTGTGCTTATCTAGCTGTGTGTGCTTATCTAGCGGCGTATGCTTATCTAGCGATGTGTGCTTATCTAGTGGTGTGTGCTTATCTAGTGGTGTGTGCTTATCTAGCAGTGTGTGCTTATCTAGCTGTGTGTGCTTATCTAGCTGTGTGTGCTTATCTAACAGTGTGTGCTTATCTAGCTGTGTGTGCTTATCTAGCGGCGTGTGCTTATCTAGCGATGTGTGCTTATCTAGTGGTGTGTGCTTATCTAGTGGTGTGTGCTTATCTAGCAGTGTGTGCTTATCTAGCTGTGTGTGCTTATCTAGCTGTGTGTGCTTATCTAGCTGTGTGTGCTTATCTAGCGGTGTGTGCTTATCTAGTGGTGTGTGCTTATCTAGCGGTGTGTGCTTATCTAGCGGTGTGTGCTTATCTAGCGGTGTGTGCTTATCTAGCTGTGTGTGCTTATCTAGCTGTGTGTGCTTATCTAGCTGTGTGTGCTTATCTAGCGGTGTGTGCTTATCTAGCTGTGGCTTATCTAGCTGTGTGTGCTTATCTAGCGGTGTGTGCTTATCTAGTGGTGTGTGCTTATCTAACGGTGTGTGCTTATCTAGCGGTGTGTGCTTATCTAGCGGTGTGTGCTTATCTAGCGGTGTGTGCTTATCTAGCGGTGTGTGCTTATCTAGCGGTGTGTGCTTATCTAGCGGTGTGTGCTTATCTAGCGGTGTGTGCTTATCTCGCGGTGTGTGCTTATCTAGCGGTGTGTGCTTATCTAGCGGTGTGTGCTTATCTAGCGGTGTGTGCTTATCTAGTGGTGTGTGCTTATCTAGTGGTGTGTGCTTATCTAGCGGTGTGTGCTTATCTCGCGGTCCCGTGGTTAACAAGAGAGACTGACTTAGTAGATATTTGAAGTTAAAAAACATGCAAATGTCAGACTTTTGACGTGCTTGCCAAAATTAATTTAGTATTTTTTTACTTAGTATATCTCCAAAGTTACCTAATTAACATTTACTTCGAGCTATATTAAAATAGATTATGATGATCAATCTAATGTATTTATGTATTTAAAAAAACTGGCAGAAATTCAATGCCATCGGACTTTGCAACTTGAATATAACTGCATGACAATGTCAGCTTTTAATCTTTGTTGTCTTGTCGGTTCAAACACTTCCTATGACAAACGACCGTGAAGAATATCTGCTGGCCATCGCAGTTACTCCTCTTATACTCACTACAATTGGGTCACCATGCGTCATAACATTTACACATAGTTATTTATGTCATACAGCGAGTGGGCACACATTGCATCACTACTACATAACAATGGTCCCCAACTCTGTGGCCGAGATATTGATATGATTCCAAGCTCGGCTATTATGACTGAAAGACCGTATATTTTTATAACATCCCTCTTTCATTCTACTTGCGCAAACGGCCAAGAATAATGGAAGCCCGTAAACTTACGTCTTTCTCGGTAGTATCAGAGCAAGTGCCCAACAGTGGAGACAATCCCATATTACAACTTTTGAACCCGTCCCTGCCCGAATACCCGGTGCCTGGCGTTCTACATTAGTTCATCTTCTCCACCGGTTTTGGTCAACCCTCCCCCCATCACTGCCAAGGTTTTGCTGCCAATTACTCCTCTTATACTCACTAATATCAGGAGGATCCTGGCAACTGTCTGTCAGTCTCGCCCCAATAAATACCAAAACACAACTCATAAGAAAGAAAGGGAGGCAATTCACAGAAGATTGACAGTGATAAGGTTGAGCTTTATTGCTACAACTCTTGTTCACCTACTAGTGACCTGCCACCCTGACTCACCTACAACCTACTACACAGACCCACATAGCTTCTGCTTGTTCAGTCAAAATCAGTGCCTACAGCCCCTTGAACCTACGTCCTATGGGTGTTACACACAGCTCAGTGGTGAAGTACTTCCTTTGGTATCTCAGGAGTGAGTGTGTGTCTGTCCAGCAAGTGCAAGGAGTTCAAGGGTGACTGGGCTCACACAGCCAGCCAATCAGACACCTCTGCACCCTGGGAGGGGTGGCGCCCAAGAGGGGGCACCTGTCACTCAACCCCAGGGCAGATGGGGTGCCTAATATAAGCAAAATGGCTGTGTGTGCTTTTCTAGCAGTCCTGTGGTAACAAGTAGTTGTCATACAGTTACAGTAAACAATAATCTATGCCCATCTCCATTTGCACTCTTCCTGGTGCATGGAGGGAACATTTCTGTAATTAGTAACCGTATCTTAATATCCGGACATCATACCGCAATCCCAGTCACCGTGCGTCATAACATTTACACATAGTTATTTATATGTCACACAGTGAGTGGGCACACATTGCATCACTATTACATAACAATAGTCCCCAACTCCGTCACCCGAGATATTGATATGATTCCAAGCTCGGCTATTATGACCGAAGGGCCGTATATTTTTTACAACGGGCGCGGTGGCCTATTCGGTAGAGCGCGGGCCTCGCCTGAGGGAGGTCAGGTGTTCAGTTCCCGGTCAAGTCAAACCAATGACTTATAAAATTGATACTTGTCGCTTCCTAGACTGGCGCTCGGCATTAATAGGATAGGGCAAGGACTCATTAGCTCAGTGTCAGGATAATGTTACTGAGTAGGATATCGGGCCATGGTGCCGGCGGCCTGATTTCCTGGTGGGGCAGCACTATAAAGTCACCATGAGTGCGCACTGTCACAAGTCGGTACCCGTCCTGATATGACCTTAGATGTTGCCAGGACGTAAAAATCCAACAACCAACCAATCTTATGACACACCCCTGTTATAATCGTGTGTAATCATGTCCTTGCTTGCTAGTCATAAATAATTTTAAAACAATAGTGCAAAACCCCAAGATTTTGCTCAGGATCCCCCACCACCAGTTACTCCAACAGCCCTGTCCCTGTGACATGGCTGCAGAACAACACATTAAAAAAAGTGTCGGAAGGCTGCATTGTGGAACTAACCGCATGATTTGGTAATTTAAAGCGATAAACATAGTTCAAATGCTTATTTATCATATCCCGCTAGTTTTGAGTGAAGATTTGAGTAAATCATATCGATTAAGTTATAGACACTAAAAATCAAATTAAGAGCCTTTTGTGGCCGCCATTTTTGTTGTTGTTGTATTCTCTCTCAATTTCTCAACTTAAAGCCAACAACTGCGCCCTGGGACCACCACATAAAGAAGAGTGCCGGGTCAAAACCTCGTAAACACCAATCCAAAAAGTGGGATTAACATTGGAATCAAACGTACAAACAGTTGATGTTTTTTACATTCCTACTTGTTTGGTCATTGCTGCATAATCATACCATCACAACAAAAGTGGTAAGACTGGTAAAGTGGACAGGTAGGATCAAATCTAGGTTAGTTTTGAAAATGGGATGCTTTCATCGGACTATGCAGCTTGAATGAAAATGACACGATGCAGAATGAACTATTTAAGGAAAATACGACCAGTTGACCGTTTTATAACTAGCACCGTATAACCAACACTATTTAATCAGTGCTCTATAATCAACACTGTATACCCAACACTGAATGGCCAACACTGTATAGCCAACACTGTATAGCCAACACTGTATAACCAACCCTGTGTACTCAACACTGTATACTCAACACTGTATAACCAGCAATGTATAACCAACAATGTATAACCAACAATACATGATCAACACTGTATAATCAACACTGTTTAACCAACACTGTTTAATCAACACTGTTTAATCAACACTGTATAACCAACACTGTTTAATCAACACTGTATAACCAACACTGTTTAATCAACATTGTTTAATCAACACTGTATACTCAACACTGTTTAATCAATACTGTATAACAAACACTGTTTAATCAACACTGTATAATCAACAATGTATCTGTATGATCAACGCTGTATCTGCATAACCAACACTGTATAATCAACACTATAATCAACAAGGTATAACCAACACAGTATAGCCAACACAGTATAACCAACACAGTATAACCAACACTGTATAACCAACAATGTATAACCAACAATGTATAACCAACACGGCCACTCGCGGGCAGGGAGTGCTTCCCCGATCTCGAACCCGAGACCGTGGTGTGAAATGCTGCCACCAGGTGGCGCCAGGCACTATAAAATCGCCGGTACCCGTCCTGATATGACCTTAGATGTTGCCAGATACGTATGAATCCTAAAACCAATCAACAACACAGAGAAATATCACGTGGGGCAGACTCCAGCTCGGTTTTTAAATTTGTTTGGTGGTGGGTGGGGGGGGTGTTCTGCAACTTATCACCTTCACATAAAGCTTCATAGTAGTTTTTGAATTTTTGAAATTTTCTGAGATAAATATATTAGATTTAATCGGCATCAACTACTTCACTTTATTTTAAAGCAACAATTAATTTACATGCCTAATATTGGAGATATTTTGAAGTGGAAATATGTTAAATTAATTTTGACAAGCACGGCAAAACTCTGACACTATAGGTTCTATTTAATTGAGTCAGTATTCCCTTCTGTGTGACGACAAATATGTAATAAGCGCACCAGTATCTAAGTTTGAGATGTAGAATGAAATCTAGATAATTGTCTTGGTTTTGAAAATTTGATGTTTTCATCGGACTATGCGGCTTTGATGTGAACTTCTTAAAACAAAAACGAGGCGGAGTCTTTGGTTGCAGTGGATCTGATCAGAGTATGACGCCCGAGCCCAGGTTGAAACTGACCCCTTTAGTGTTCTGTTACCATGGTTATTAAATAAATGTTATATCCTGCGCACAGCATACAGTGAGGCTGTGGATGTGCATGCCTTGCCAACCATCTGCCGCTATGTTCTGTCACTATGGTCTGTCGCCATGTTCGAGCAGGCCTCCCACAGACCCAACCACCCACAGCCAGTCTGCTATGAATGAAGTGGCCGAATGAGTTGACTGTCTTCCTCCCCTATTTTGGTAGGTCATGCGATTCAAACTCACGGGATTTGCTTAAGAACCCTAGTCGAGTCAAAGCAACGACTGAAAAATGTATACTTGTCACTACATAGCTTGGCTCTCAGCTTTACTAGGATCGGGCAAGAAACAGTGGAATGAGGAACACCAATTGTCCGCGATTGAGAAATTTCCCTCGCTTAATCAACTAATGTAACCACAAAGAATTTTGAAACAAAAAAAAACTTTTCTTACAGTTACACGCGACATCATGAGATGCCACACTCCATATCTCGCTCACTAACACTAGCTATACAAACGTCGGCTCCATGTCCTCAAACGAGGACTCCTGCAGTAGTCTGCGACCACCCACTTAATCAACCAATATACACAAATCCTTGCATTAACAGTGACTTCAGATATGGAGCGGGACGTAGCTCAGGCAGTAGAATGTCCACCTGGGAAGGTGTCAGTCATCATATCGATCCTGCTCAGTGGACCCATTTGCAGTTTGGGTTATTTTCCATTCCAACCAGTGCTCCACAACTGGTTCATCAAAGACTGTAGTATGTGCTTGTCATGTCTGTGGGAAAGTGCATATAAAAGGCCCCTTGCTGCTTATCTGAAAGAATAGCCTATGTGGCACCAGGGCCGTATGTATGACACGGTGTTAGCGAGCCAAAACTGGTTTTGGCGGGGATTTCTAGGTTAGCGGCGAAAACTCAGTACGCAAGGAGTGGTGTTAGCGCAAACACACCGAGTGTAATCTAACACCGCGTCATGCATACGGGCTGCAGGTTTCCTCCAAAGAAATATGTCAGAATGACAATATATTTGACATCAAATAACCAATGATAAAAATCAATGCACTCTAGATGCGTCATTAAATAAAACAAGTTTTACTTTTGTGACATCCCGTGATGCCACACGTCTGTCCACATGGTGACAATTTCGCTCACTTACATAACACTAGTTCTATAAACGTCGGTTCCATACCTTCAAACTCGGGCTCCTGTAGCAGGCAGCGACCAAACAATATATAACAAAAATTACTTCAACGGTTAACAGTGACGTCACATGATGCGACACGTCCACCAAGCGATGCCATCGCTCACTAACATAACACTAGCTATACAAACGTCGGTTCCATGCCCTCAAACTCGGGCTCCTGGAGCATCGACCAGCCCGGCGGGCGGCGCGCGTGGTGATGCGGCGGGGGCCGTGACCAGCGCCGTCCACACCGGTCCCGGGTCGACCGCAACCCGGAGCACCCGGCCTCAGAGGTGTCCGACGAGTCGGAGCTGCGTCCAGCGCCCACCTCGCCGTTCTGCTGCTGCCGGCCGCCGCCACCAGGTGGCGCCACCGGCAACAAGTCGGAGTCGGAGTCGGCGTCTGGGCTGGCATCGTCGAGGATGGACTGTTTCTGGCGCGGCAGGCCGGCTGCCTTAGTTCCAGCCTGCTGGTTCTGCTGTTCGAGACCAGCGCGTCCGCTGCCGCTACCTCGAGACCTGTCGGCCCTCTGTCGGGATCCTCCGAAACTAGCATCCTCCCGGATGTTGGGCAGACGCTCGTCGCGGAATGTGAAGCGGTCGTTGGTGAACCGGAAGCGGTCGCTGGGGCTTGGCGACGCTTCCTCCTCCTCCTCCCCTTCCTCCTCCTCCTCCTCCATCTCCTTCTCCAACCAGAAACCGTCTCTCTCTCTCTCCCCCTCCCTCTCCCTCTCCCTCTCACCCTCCCGCTCCTGCTCCTCCACTTCCTCCTCGCCGTCGACGCTCGAGCTGTGGGCGCGCCGCAGCAGTAATGACTTCCGGTGTACGTTCGGCGACTCGTTGTACAGCAGACTGTCTCCCGACAACTGACGGGCGACCGGGTTCGGGACGCGCTGATTGGGTAGTGGCTGCTCTGTCGGTCGATCTTCGAGGAGGAGGAGCGACGGCGGCGGCGGTGGGGAAGAGCCGGCTGCTCCCGCTGACTCCGGCCCCGGCTCCGCCTCCGAGCCAGGCGGCCCCGGTCCCGTCCCCGGCACGGGACCGGCCAGAGGCGTCGGCGGCTCCCCGGGCAGGTCCCTGCTCCACCTGCCGCCAACGTCCTCGTCGTACAGAGACGGCGGAATGTCAACGGTGTCCTGGGCGGGCAGCAGCCGTGATGACGGCCGCGGCGGCCCGTCGATGCTCTCCTGGGGGAGCACTTCCCTCCAGGGGGTGCCTCCAGGCGTATCCCCGGGCCGGGACCGGGGTTGAGGCCGGGATCGCCGCCGCCGCTGCTGCGCCGGGCGTCCGTTCTCGTAGCCACCGTCACCACCTTGGTTACCGGGCGATGAAGAGTGCACCGACACATCACACGGCGCGTACTCTACGTTGGGGAACTGCTGAACTCCCGTGTACTCCGTCTGGTTGCCATAGCGATATGACGGGTGGTTGTCGGACGAGAGGCTCGAGTCGGACTGCGTGAAGCCAATACCGTCCATGTCGAGTCCCTCCGGGATGGCGGTGAGGACGACGCGCTCACAGGCGGGGGTCGGGGTGAAGGTCGCCCTGACCCCGGCATCGTGGTAGTTGATGTCCAAGCCGAGCGTTCGTGTTCGGGAGGAGTCAGCAGAGAGTGAGTGACCCGTATACATGTCCCACTCAACCAGTCGGTCCACACCCCCTCCCTGCCCCCTACCATCTCCATTCCCCAGATCCCCTCCCTTCCCCTCTTCCCCTTCCTTCCCCTCTCCTCCACCTCCACCTCCTCCTCTGCTCCCAAAACTGAGCAGACGCTCGGCCTCTTGCAGTGAGTCATCTTTATTGTCCGCATCTCCTCCTAATTCCAGAATATGTTGGGTTGTCGTCCTTCTCTCACTCTCCTGGTCCCCGTCCTTCGGCACCTCCACCTCCTCCCCTTCCTCCTCCCCCTCCTCCCTGCCCCCCTCGCCCTGGTCCCCGGCATGCGGGTCGGCCCCGAGGCGCTGGTAGCTGCGGTTGTTGTGCACCCTGCTTCTACGCTGACCGCGCTGCGCGGGCGGGGTGTCATCAGGCCGGGCGGTGCGCTGGTTGTTGGCGGACGCCGGGCCGACGGTGAACTCGCAGTTTCCGGTCTCGTCGGCCATAATCGAGGCGTCGTCCTGTAACGGCATAGCGAGAGGTCAGAGTACAATGAGAGGACAGTGTACAGCGAGAAGTCTGTGTACAGAGAGAGGTCAGAGCACAGTGAGAGGTCAGTGTGCAACAATAGTTCAGAGTACAATGAGAGGTCAGTGTACAATGAGACGTCAGTGCATAGTGAGAGGTCAGAGTATGGCAAGAGGTCAGTGTACAGCGAGAGTTCAGTGTACAACAAGAGGTCAGTGTACAACAAGAAGTCAGTGATAATGAGAGGTCAGTGCACAGTGAGAGGTCCTTAGTGGGATGTACTCATTGTAGAATACAACAGCACTAATTGTAGAATACAACAACAGGTCAGTGAACAGCGAGAAGTCAGTGATAATGAGAGGTCAGTGCACAGCGAGAGGTCAGAGTGCAGCAAGAGGTCAGAACACAATGAGAGGTCAGTGTACAGCAAGAAATCAGCAATAACGAGAGGTCAGTGCACAGCAAGAGGTCAGTGTACACAGAGAGGTCAGAGCACAATGGGAGGTCAGTGTACAGCGAGAAGTCAGCGATAATGAGAGGTCAGTACATAATGAGAGGTCAGTGCACAGCGAGAGGTCAGTGTACAATGAGAGGTCAGTGTACAACAAGAGGTCAGTGATAACGAGAGGTCAGTGCAGAACAAGAGGTCAGTTCACAGCGAGAGGTCCTTAGTGGGCTGTACTAATTGTAGAATACAACAGCACAATGAGAGGTCAGTGTACAGCGAGAAGTCAGCGATACTGAGAGGTCACTACATAATGAGAGCTCAGTGCTCAGCGAGAGGTCAGTGTACACCAAGAGGTCAGAGCACAATGAGAGGTGAGTGTACAGCGAGAAGTCAGCGATAATGAGAGGTCAGTACATAATGAGGGGTCAGTGCACAGCGAGCGGTCAGTATACAACAAGAGGTCAGTGATAACGAGAGGTCAGTGCATAACAAGAGGTCAGTGCACAACGAGAGGTCCTTAGTGGGCTGTACTAATTTTAGAATACATCAGAACAACGAGAGGTTAGTGTACAGCGAGAAGTCAGCGATAACAAGAGGTCAGTGCACAGTGAGAGGTCAGTGTACACCGAGAGGTCAGAGTACAGCAAGAGGTCAGAGCACAGCGAGAGGTCAGTGTACATCGAGAAGTCAGCAATAACGAGAGGTCAGTACATAATGAGAGGTCAGTGCACACCGAGAGGTGAGAGCACTGTGAGAGGTCAGTGTACAACGAGAAGTCAGTGTATGCCCCATTACTAGGATAGGGGAGGGACTGATAAGCTCAGCATCAGGATAATGTGACTGAGTGGGATATCGGGTTATGGCACCGGCGGACTGAAATCCCAATGGGGCAGCACTATAAAGTCGCCATGAGTGCACAGTGTCACAAGTCAGTACCCGCCCTGATAGGGACGCAAAACTCCAACAACCGACCACCTCAGTGTCAGGATAATGTGACTGTGTGAGATATCAAGTCATAGTGCCGGTCGCCTGATTTCCCGGGGCAGCACTATAAAGTCGCCATGGGTGCGCACTGTTACAAGTCGGTACGGGTCTTGATATTACCTTAGATGTTGCCAAGATGTAAAACTCAATCCAACAACAACAACGACAACAACACCAGAGAGGCCAATTGCTCCGATTTTGTAGGAAGACTTCTTCTGATTTTAGCTACTCTCTTTCGATATTACAATTCTGTGTGCAAATCTTCCAATTTTCACTCTCACCCACCTAAAAAAACCTAGTTAATATGAAAGGCAAAATCAGCTACTTATAGAAGCATAAAGACATTAGCAGCTCAAGGTGGCAAGCCGAGCCTAGAAAATGACACGTAGACACATGGTGGGATACATGGCGGGACTTGTATGAAAAAGTATATAATATAATTATATATACATATTATATATTGTATAATTATACTATGTCATTACATATGAAGAGTTCAAGCGCAAAACCCTGTGAACTCCAATCCAAAAATTGAGATAAACATTGACAATGTTTTTTTTTACATTCCTACTAGGTTAACTAAGCTAGTGCCACATCTGAAGGACCTAAGTTATCCAGACAGACTCAGGAGACTCAAGTTGCCAAGCCTCATATACAGAATATTTGTGGGGACATGATCAACACGTGGAAGTTCCTGAATGTTGAGTATAATGTGGATGAGGCCTTGCTATTCAGACCCATACAGGGAAGCAGTACCAGAGGTAACTCCAAGAAGCTTTTCAAGCCAAGGTACAACAGCTCACTCAGAGGGGCCTTCTTTTCACAGCATGGTAAACAACCGCCTCGTCTGGCTACTGGAGTCAGGACACCACCTGTCCAACCTTCAATGTGGCTTCAGACGGGGCCGCAGCACCCTCGACCATTTGGTATGCATGGAGACCTTCATAAGAGATGCTTTCCTTAAGAAGGAGCACGTTGTGGCTGTCTTTTTCGACCTCGAAAAAGCCTATGACACAACGTGGCAGCATGGCATCATGGAGGATCTTCATGCGATTGGCCTTCGTGGCCACTTGCCAATTTTCATCAGGAACTTTCTAGCCTTCAGGCATTTCCGCGTCCGTGTCAAGACTACCTATTCCAGCCTACACTCACAGGAACTAGGAGTACCTCAAGGCAGCATACTGGCCGTGACCCTTTTCGGGGTCAAGGTCAATGGTATTGCTGCTGCTGTAAAGCAGGGGGTCTCCTGTAGTCTTTTCGTGGACGACTTTGTTTTATATTACAGCGGTGCTAACATGAATGTCATAGAGAGACAGCTACAACCAAGCATAAATGGGATCCATCGATGGTCAGTTCTGAACGGTTTCAAATTTTCCAAGACCAAAACAGTCTGCATGCACTTCTGCCTGCTGCGTAGAATACATGCGGAACCGGAGCTGACCCTGGATGGGGATCCCATTAAAGTCGTTGAGAAAACCAAATTTCTGGGCCTCATTCTCGATGCAAAACTGTCTTTTGTGCCACATATAAAGTACCTGAAAACAAGATGCCTGAAAGCGCTGGATATTCTGAGGGTGCTGTCCAGCTCAGAGTGGGGAGCGGACAGAGATGTTCTGCTCTCCGTGTACAGAACCTTGGTTCGTTCACGAGTGGATTACGGCAGCATAGTATATGGTTCCACAAGGAAATCATATATTGGGCTGCTAGACACGATCCACCACCAGGGACTGCGCTTGGCCTTGGGGCCTTCCGCACCTCACCAGTTCAGAGCCTTTATGTCGAAGCCAATGAACCATCACTTAATAACAGGAGAATCAAACTGGCCATGCAATATGTAGTCAAGATAAAAACTAATGCATTGAATCCTGCACACAATTGTCTATTCGAGCAACATGACGAATCCAGGTATGAAGCCAGGCCAAATTACATCCGGCCACTGAGGCTCCGAATGAAACCTCATTTGGAGGCCTTGGGCGTGGATTTGGACGTGTTGGAGGATGCCAAAGTCCCAGAACATCCCCCGTGGTCGTTGAGAAAGCCATCGGTTATCCTCCGACTCACGGAACTGAGGAAGTCTGGGACACATCCACTCGAGTACCAAGGACTGCATGCAGAGATTCAAGGCCAGTTTGCAGACCACCTCTCCATATACACTGATGGTTCGAAAGACCAAAGCCGGGTAGCTGCGGCGGCAGTCTGCCGACGGAAAAAATTTGGCGTATGCTTGCCCGATCAGAGCTCGATTTTCACTGCAGGAGCCCGAGCACTCCTCGGGTTGGAGTGTATCGAGGTATCCAACCACACTAACTATGTTATATACAGTGATTCGTTCTCTTGCCTCCTGGCTGTTGCTGGACTGAAAACGAATCACCCTATTCTAGCAACGGTCATTTATAAAATGAACCAACTGACAACAGATGGGTATGATATCCACCTGTGCTGGGTGCCTGGCCATGCTGGCATACAAGGAAACGAACGAGCTGATCGGGCTGCGAAGAAGGCCCTGAACTGTGATCTTGAACCATGTCTGATCCCTCACTCTGATCTGAAACCACTAATAGCCACCCACATAAAATCCAAATGGCAACATGAGTGGGATGAAAACATTAATAAACTTAAAGAAATTGAACCATCTGTGGGAAAGCCACCACAGACTCATGCGGGAGGTCGGCGGGACCAAGTGGTCCTTAGTCGCTGCCGTGTTGGCCACTCGTGGCTTACACATGCTTTTCTGCTCAAGGGGGAACCTCCCCCTGAATGTATTGGGTGTCAGTCCCCACTGACACTCAAACACATTTTACTAAGTTGCGTTGATTTACAGTATGCATGACCTTTTTACTAAGGTAAAACAGGAAAACATTTTAGCCTTTTTGAGGGCAGCTGGACTGTACCACCTTATATAGTTTACTAAATGGATTCTATTAATTATTAATGAAACTTTTCTTTTTCTATGGGAATTTGTTTCCCTTGACCACAGATATATGATTTTGAGCTTTCTAATTTAATTAGTGTCTATTGGCACATAATTGATTGTCTGCTTTTACATGTAAAAGCGATGGTTTGAACAAAAAACAAACATTTCTTGCCGTGAATATGGCCTATGCTGCCGACACGGCGTAAAGCAACCACCAATCAATCAATCAATCAATCTTTTCACAGCGAGTGATAAACATGTGGAATGAGCTACCGGAAGAAGC
>JASIRB010002003.1:0-50003 GCA_030323885.1 Branchipolynoe longqiensis
TAGAACTCGCCATCATCCTTTGGAAGTTTTGGCTCTGGAGGATGGAGAAATGGTGATGTAAAGATGTTATCATTACAGCGCTGTACTAAAATCTAAGTTGATTTGGTATTCTTTTTTTGCGTTTTACGCCCAGGCAATATTTAAGGTCATATCAGAACGAGTACCGACTTGTGACAGTGCATACTCATGGTGACTTTCCAATGCTCTCAAATCTAAGGGCTAAGAGCCATTATCAGGGATACTAGTGACGTCTTGAGGTGGTGGACCCAGAACTTTTGTGGGAAGGTGAATGGGCAAGCCTGGTCACTTCTAGTTCTAAGGGTGCTCTGTAAGAAGGACAGGGTCCAAGGATGGCCAGAACCAACACCACTCACAGTGCACTGCCTGCTAGCAACTGAATTTTCAAGGGGCAATTTAAATAAATGCAATTTTGTTAAAGATACTGGATAATTGGATATATACAAGATTGATTAATCCAACACTGCAAAACAACCATTTAGCCTATATTGCCTCTTACAAAAATAAGAGCAGAAATCTAACTGCTAGGTAACAAAAAAGAAGAGATTCTCTGACACTTCTAAGGCTACTCCATGAGGGACCGTCTGCTTTTTCATGAATAACCCGGTTGTTCAACACAACATTCAATTTTTTTTTTTTTTTAACAATTTAAACCAGAAATGAGTGAAAGACAAGAACCTTCATTCCTGCTGACAAATTTATCAGCCCATATTTACTTTGACCGACTAGCCTCACCTTGGAAGACAACCCGGTTCTTGATGTCTGCGCCTGGCCTGTGGATACTGGGCATCGGCGAGATCTGGTAGTCAATGTGGTCACGTGCCAATTTCCAGCCAACCCGGAAGAGCCCGACATAGTCATGCTCATTGAGCACGAGCACGGGCGTGATGGTGTAGTCGCATACGATGTGTGCGTCCGTTGGGTATGCCTCGGCGATGTTGTGGAAGATCACCTGGGCGAAGTCCGGCTTCTGGACCTCATCGTGGACGTTGAAGTGAGCTTCGTCCAGAGAGGTGTCCAGGTCGATTCGCTCAAAGTCAGACTCCGACATGTTGATTCTGTCCGAAGCTGATCAGAAATACCAGGTATTACTACTAATCGGAGAGGGAAAATAAAGGGCGTTCAATGGTTTTGTTATTTATCAGGCACAGAAGAAGTGACAAGCCAGGTTGTACTTCATTTGGTGTGTTTCTTGGGGAGTAAGATTTGGAGGTATTTTTCTTTTTCTTTGTAGCAACCCATTCTTAGTACAGCCTCCCAATATCACGTTTAGGCTTAAGCAAGAAAACCCCAAGTGTTTCTAGTAACCCAAACTCACTTAGAAAAACAGGCCGACCCCCTTTAAAAAAAATAAGCATCATACAGCATCCTTTGTTTTAATAACAGGGACGTCAATTTTTTTAAAGAAAAACGATATAATGATCAACTTTGTCACACTAGTTATATTGACTATATATATATGTACATTGAACCCGAATTTCCACGGATGCAAATGCTTAATTGTAATTAAGTGTGCTCATGATAGATGTGAATAAAGGCTGTCACACTAAGATGTATGGCGTCAGCGCATGCTCAATGTTAGAAAATTTGCCAGTACGTCGGCATTCATCTAACTTTTCAGCGGCAGGGGATAAAAATGGGCATATACACAATGTACGTAACATATGCAGAATGTATGTCCGACATATTGCTAGCGTATGAGAGCGTGCATGTGCCTCGCAAAATGTTTGCATATGCTCACCAACGTTACGCTATCGCTAGAAGTATGCGTATACGTTAAATACGCTGGAGATATGGCAGGCATAAGTTCGAAGTCCATTAGGAGTACGTAATGCATGCATTTGCGGTACGCGGACTGCAAGTTCCCACCGGCTGAACGTACGGCTAACGTGCAGCAACATATACCAACATATCCATAACATACTCCAAACGTACGCTGACGTACGAGCCACACGTTGGAAATTTTTAGCATGCACAACATTTTTTTCGGAGCCTCGACGCACAGCGATGTAAGACAACGCATAGTGACATCCGGTATGTACCCGACGTATGCCCAATGTACGCCGACATGTTGGTCGAAAATCACATATGTCGGCATACGCTAAGGCTATCTGTCGTAGTGTGACAGGCCCTTCAGGCAGGCATAGAGTAATCTTATGGTGCTGTCACACTATGACGTATCTCACCGGCATGCCGCCAATGCGCAAAATCCCTTTTTTCCGTCGAGACACGTCAAACTTTTCGGCACGGTGGGAAAAGTTTGACATCAGCGCAACGTAGTGGTAGTGTGCTCCCGACATTGTGGTAACGTATATCGACGCGTGAGTAAAAAAACAAAAAAAGGTGGGTGCAAAGTGTGGGAACGAGCCTCATGCACGAGCGGCGTGTACCTAGTGTTCGCATAACGTGCTCCCAGCACTCCGCTAGTGACCGGCGAACGTGTTGCACGACGTATGAGAGCATTGTGCCAGCGCGTGCTCGACGCGTGACCAACGACACTCCAGCGCTAAACGTTCACAAAACGTTCGCAGAACGCCCACCAACGTTAAGTGAGCATCAGACGCACGGCCAACACGTCCAAAACGTTGATACACGGTGGAGAAACACCAACAGCGCGTCAGCCATACATTATGCAAACGTCGGTGGTACGTTACCGACGCACTGACGGAACGCTCGCCGTCAGAGGAAAAAAAGTCA
This sequence comes from Branchipolynoe longqiensis, assembly GCA_030323885.1. Classification (NCBI taxonomy): domain Eukaryota; kingdom Metazoa; phylum Annelida; class Polychaeta; order Phyllodocida; family Polynoidae; genus Branchipolynoe; species Branchipolynoe longqiensis. The sequence goes on from JASIRB010002003.1 coordinate 2,716, forward strand.
ATGTATGACAACGTCACACAACATCAGAACAACGTTCCTCCAACGCGCGTCTAACATATCTCGACACCCCCTATGACGTCACCATGACGTTGGCACCCGTGCGTTGTCGTACGTCAAAGGTTTTGTGCAAGCAAAAAACTTTGCAGACCCCCTGAAGCGCGCCGTCAAACGTCGACGTAGATCAACGTATACCAACGCATGCCTAACGCGCGCATATCGCAAACTGATGTATCCCGATGTAGCGCCAAAAAATCACATACGTCGACGCATGTTGGCGAGAAGCATCGTAATGTGACAGCACCATTAAAGAAAGAAAGGTAGAGGTAAAGGGGGGTGGGGTTGGGGGGTGGAAACAAATATATTTCCCAATCGGCACTACCTATATTTCTACGGCTCATTACACTACACTACACTAATTGTTGGCCCCAGTACAATTTTCATAAAAATGTATATTCATTCTGAGAAAGACCTCTTTACCCCCATGCCTCCCTTCACACACTCTTAAATCATATCTCAAAGCTCTTCCAAATAGGCTAATGCCTAGCAGCACCCTCGTGGCAATTAAATTAACAAAAATATAATCAAGGCGGCGCCGTCGAGTTGGAGATGATTGAGTGAATAGAAAAGCGATGCTGAGAGAATACTTTACAGATATTTCACAACAAAAATAACATTCTCAAAGAGCATCTAGTTGTCAAATTAACTACATGCAAATATACTACCGCCTTTTGGTATGCTTAGATACCATTTGGGTTAACCTTACCTGTCATTTTGGATGGTTCTAATTAGGCCTATAATACACAACAGCATGCTATCCTCACCACTGACCACTTCTTTATCGATTCATTATTTCATATAAATACATATTACATAGCATCACTCACTGCCTTTCCAACAAATAAGCAAAGACTGTGTAATCCTTTCTTTTACTCACTCATTAAAATGGCATAGGGATTATAAAGGATTGTTGTGACATAAGAGTGAGAGGCGCTAAAAACAAGAACAAGAACACCAATTAAAAATTGTTAAATCCCCCAAAATACACATCACACAAATTCACGACTTACCTATGGAGCACCACCTGTTACATACATCACACACACATACAGGCATACCCCAATATACATCACAATGTCTTGGTTGTTAGTTCTAAAAAGGTGCAGTGACATGGCCAAGGCAACTTGACCTATTTACAAAGATCACCATCGAATGTGACGATCAATAGTTCCCGAGGGAAAGAAATGGTTTCGGTCCTCTCGCTAGCGACCTAGCGGCGGACCGTCCGAATCCTACATTCATTGATAAGATTCCTCAATGAACTAGTACTGAAACATGTTTAGACATAGCAATCCATTGCAAAAGAAAAGCCTCATGATACTGTGCAAATCAGTCCTTGTCCTAGCCCATTATTAGTAGTATTAGTAATGCTGAGCAACAATGTTCAATGTCATAAGTCATTGCATAGATATTTGAGCAAGGCCTATTAGGCATGCATCAATCTACCCAGGACCGTTAAATCGTGTATCCTATGGATAGTCCCAGCATCTCAGATCCAAGGAAAATGTTGCTTTAAACTATTAACAGATATTTGCGTAAGGAATATATGACAGAAATCACTTCAACTACTACAGTGAACATCTGAACACATCTGAACACAGACTCCCTGAAATTGGTGACCTTGAATATAAAGTACCTGGAAATGGTGTGTTGGGTGATCCTGAATATATAGACTGCCTGAAATAGTCTGTTGAGTGACCCAGAACAAAGAATACCTGAAATGGCACATTGGGTGACCCTGGAATGGTCAGTTGGGTGACCCTGAAATAAAGTGCCTGAAATGGTGTGTTGGGGGTGATCCTGCATATAGACTACCTGAAATGGTGTGTTGAGACTAAGTCAGTGACTGGGATAAACCATTTTCTTTTCCATCACCATAATGCAGATGTATACGTATACGGAAGCTATTGGGAGTAGTACCAAGCAGGTCGAGCCTCGATAAATAAAACATGTGGGTCACTTACTGCGAATCACGACCAGTGCAAACTCTACACCGATACACAATATGCTGCTACATTTCCTTAACTGGTATTGCTAATCGAAATGTACTTACTTTAAAATGCTATCTCTTTATATGGCGTCTCTCTAGATAAGGCTTTATTCCAAGGCTGCAAAATAGCTCAATTTCTTCGGAATGAAGACCATTTAGTAAATGGTTGTCTCTCAGTCCAGGCTGCACTAAAAGTATGTTCCTTGTTCAAATTGCCACCTTTGCACTTTAACTAATCTTGATATTGCTGATATTGGTTTGAGTACTGAATGACTTATTTCTGATACCGTAATGGGCAACTGTGACTTATTCGGTATGGACAAGGAAAATAAGCCATCACACCAACAATAACAATAATCATATTATTATGAATGGAGTAGACTTTGTCTTAGCTAATGGTCAACAAATGTGACAGTTGGTGGTGAAGTTTATGATCACATTCGTAAATAGTTGTCATTGTAAATGATTTACAATGACAACTAGTGCAACGGTGCCAATTTGAACAGGGAACATACTTTAATGCAACTCGGACTGAGAGACAATCAATTCCGGTGTTGCAGTTTCAGCGGCACACCAGTTTGCCAGGGACACATCGCTTCTGTGCATGTGTCAAAATCGAACAGCATCATCACTAACCTTATAAATTTAATATAATGTTTTTGGTAAAGCTGTTTTCTATATGTGTACCAAGCGATTTGTTTCTAGGTGTTGTGGTTTTAGAGATATTCCACTTTTGCTGTATTTTCTGTATGAAGATTGCTCACGGCCATTGACAATGCCTTGAGTTTGACAGTACACGCAGTGCAAAACATTAGTTTTATTCAAAATTAATAGAAATCCAGAACCCTACCCATATCAATTTAATATAATCTTTTTGGTACACATGTTTTCTATATGTGTACCAAGGGATTTGTTTCTAGGTGGTGTGGTTGTAGAGTGGTTGTAGAGTGGTTGTAGAGATATTTCACTTCTTCTGTATGAAGATTTGCTCACGGCCATTGACAATGCATTTGAATGGAAGTGTCCCTGGCAAACTGGTGTGCCGCGGAAGCTGCAACACTGGGTCAAATTTTGTACCATTGAAAATGGCCAACTCTTGTCCATAGGGGGCTATATATACGGTAACGTGAAGGAACTTTAGGTAGTTGAGGTTACCATTTTGTCAGAAAAACAAGAACGAATTGCATAGCCAGCCCCAAGTGTGGACTTATTAATCACCAAGTGTGGATTAATTAATCAAAACAATTATTTAAGAAAGTTTATTGCATGAAACAATTAATTTTTATGTTGTGATCCCCTAAGTATTGACAAAGACCCTATAATACTAAGACGGCTAACTCAGCCTGTACTGTGTAATCAAAATGATCAAACCCACCACTTGGTGCGCTGGCTGTTCTATTGGTTAAACAGGTGCTATATTATATGTATAAATGTATATATGAATGTGAAAGATGTGTGATGATGGCGATGCTGATGATGATGCTGATGATGTGTATTTTTTCATAGCAATTTCATATTGATGTGTATACATACTTAACTATCTCATATATAATATAATTCTATGCGTTTACATTTGAAACACCAACCAGCAGCTGGGCTGATCAAACCCACCACAAGGTGGCACTGCAAAATTTACATTACCATGGGGGAGATAGGGAGTGAGCCGTCTTAGTATTATACTATTTATAGGGTCTTTGGTATTGAAATGCACTGTAGAGAAATCGGTATAGGATGATTATTTTCTTCACAATGTTAAGTTGTGGACATAACAGAATAGAAGGGGACACCAAAATTAATATGGGACTTCAATTTCATTTTCTTTTCATACAGCTTAGCAGGAAAATTATATTACTAGTCATGCTACTGCAAAATATGCTTGCACATGCAACAGTGCCAAGGGTTTTCTTGTTGAAGCTCTGGTATTCACAGAATAGTATATTCCCAACAAAACAAGCAGGGGACACGACAGTTACGTCCAGAACTATTTTAATCACCATGGAATATTAGATATAAAAAATACATATATGCATGAAAAATGAACATTTATTTCCAGTAAGTCTCCTTTTATTATTTCATTGACTAACAGTAACAGGTAATATTCTATGCAAAATAAAGGTGTGTTAGGCTGTAGAAAAGTCCACATTCTCCATCTAACAAACTGATGCCTTTCAGACACCATATTTGTTAAATGAAAATGTTGGTTTTTTTTTACAATTTCACATTAGGCCTTAATTCTTTCATCTATCTCTCTGTAAGGATACCAATTCTATAAAGAAAATACGTCCTCTACTCTTTCCATAATTGTTTATACCATTACATATTGGAAAGTACATTGGCCCCCATTTACCATGAAACGACCCATATACCGTAGGTGATGGGGCGATGCTACTATAGCACGGTCTACCACAGTATCCATTGTCTACCAAGACCCAGCTGAATCCCATTACCCTTAACCCAGAGGGATCATAGAAGAGCCCACCGCACCTGATTTGACCTGTCTATTTAACTAACTTGTTTAGGGCTAGGGTTAAAGTCCCGGTAGATCACATGCTATAGTAATTAGTATAGTAGCACCTGACGGGGTGACCAATGTCAGGGGACTTTGTAATTGATAACCGGAACCAGGCAGTGTTTTGCATCGGGAAATACTTAATGTATATTTCTATTGAATATAATTTGCATTTAATATTAATAATATATATCTATATTTAACAATATGGTAGGTCTCTAGAAAAACAGTTATGTACATTATTTAAATATCACATTGCGCATTCATAAATCTGTTAGACTTAGAGACTAATAACCAATCGATTTACATTACTTACCTGTTTTCTCAACATTTGTAAACCCCTGTTTTTATAGATATTATGCATATGTGGCACTAGACACAATAGTCAGATAGTTCATAATATAATATAATATGTATCTTTGTTATCGTCAACTTGAACAATCACCTTTTTGATAGACCTGAATATCAGGTTCGAAACCATCAGTCTTAATACTCTTATATAGATCTCTTATTTCATTCAATATGACAGTTTCCCATGCGGTATTAATTGGAAATAGTCATTGATAGGGAATAAATGCATACTGTAACTATACACGCTTAGCAACTGGTAGCTATTACCACAAGTAATAAACATCACATATGTTATAGTATATACGAAGAATCATAGATAACGCCTCAAACAATTCTCACAACTTTGCAAGTATTAAACTGTATGTACTATATATATAGGTGTGGTTATTGTTAGTAAATTTGTTAGTAATTTTGTTTTAACTTTGTCTCTCTCTATGGTCAGAGAATTTTTTTTATTTTTTTTATTTTTTTATTGAGGCTGTATTTATACTGTCCATAGCATATAAGCCCGGGTACCCAGGCTTGTTTTCAATGCTGGCCAGTTGTAGTGTTGGTGTTATCTTACCACACAGTGGCTGCTGATAAGGTATTTGATTGCCTGCATTTCAGTAGCAGATAGATAATTGGTTGGTATGGTTAATAGCCTATGTTAGGTGATTTAAACAGAAATCAATGTAGATCAATTTCAAATATACTTCAAACAATTTAATCTGTGCAAAAGATACATAAATATGTGATAATGTCTGAACAAACAACAACAACATAGTCAAATAATATTTTACTACACTGCTAGCTCTGTGGAGGTCTAGCCTGGTCCCCTGGCATTTATTTGCTCATGCAGAGGCATAGCAGTTTTCATCTATTATCGCTCAGTTTCCAACCTGGTCCCCTAGCCTTTGTACCGGAAACAAGTTTAAACGAGCTGAAACGAGTTCAAACGTGGCTGGTTGGGTCGCACCGTGGCTAGTTGGGTCGCTCCGTTTAGCGCTGGATATGCTTATGCAAATGGTTGAGTAAATGTATTAAACGGGTCATTATAATCTGCTTTACTTTTGTTTGAAGTAATTTTTATTTTAAATTGCTAACTTTAGAGAAATTTGCTATGAAAACATGCCGAATTAATTTAGGCAAGTACATACATATTCTGATACCATAGGCTTTGTGTCTTGATTTTGGAAATCTGATGTTTCATCGGACTATATTCAGCTAACGTATCCTGCCAACAGTGGCGGTAGTAGATTGTAACTGCATACACGCAGGTGGCGCCGCCATGTGAGAGAAATGGGAACTGCAGCCACGGTTACAATAGACGGGATCACGGTTCCGACTGCGCATGCGCTGAAAACGGCATTGGCAACAAAGCAAATGCGAATGGCCATTGAGGGTTTTTTAAGTTTTTTTTTATTGAGGCTGTATAAATACTGTCCATAACATATAAGCCTGGGTATTCCGGCTTGTTTTCAATGCTGGCCAGCTGTAGCGTTGGTGTTATCTTATCACACAGTAGCTGCTGATAAGGTATTTGATTGCCTGCATTTCAGCAGCAGATAAATAGTTGGTTGGTCTGGTTAATTTTGTTGATCCTTTCTTGGCATATATGTGTTTTATTTGTTCTACTCTTACAACTAGAGTAGCCTACTCCTATTTACATATCATAGGCTTGTACATATCTGTGTGGTGTGCTATCTGGCTACTTTTGCCATGGTTACCTTCCATTGGGCGTCCCGCTGGTGGGCTTTGACATATCACATGCCCCTTTGCGGTGCAGCTTAGTGGGGGATTTCCTAGCCTTACTTTGCACAGATATTCTTTATATGTTTTTAGGTCAGGAATCTGTCATTCCTTTACTCTTTGGACATTCCACACCTTGGCAGCCATTTCCAGCATGCTTCTCTCGTGAGCTTTTATTTGGCTTCTGGTCTGCTTTAGTAGTGGTGCATTATTTGCTCTAGTAGCCCTTTGTGGTTTTGTTACGAGTTTATTGTCTTGACTATAGCTGTGTGCTAATGTTTTGAGATGAATTATTCTCCTATTTTCTAGCAATTTTACTTTGGTTCTTTTGTGTATGTCATAGGTGGGGTGCAGCTTGTCTACTCTGAGGCAGATTTTCAGGGCTCTGTTCTGTAGTGTTTGCAGTTTTTTTAGAAGTTCTTTTTTCGCACCCATGTAGGTTACATCTCCATAGTCAAAATAGGGGAGCACCATGCCCTTGAAGATTTTGATTGACATTTCTTGTGTCATGTAGTCTCTTAGCTTTGCAAATAGCCACAGTTTGTGGTTTACCTTTTGGACAATTTTGTTTATACATAGGTTGTAGTTTAGTTGGCTGTCCAACTCAAGGCCTAGGTATTTGTAATGGTCTACATTTTCTAGTGTTTGGTTTCCTAGCTTACAGTGTAGTTCTCTTTCTGGCATTTGTTTATGCGAGAAGAGAACTGTTTTTGACTTGCTTGTGTTGATGGTTATTTTGTTGGACTCACACCACTCATCCATTTTTAGTAGGAGCTTGTTTAGTTTAGTTATTTATTACCTCCTCTTCTGTGGTGCCATTTGCATATATGACTGTCATCTGCACATAGTTGGAGGCATTCGGTTTGCAACCACTTTTCAAGATTGTTTATGTAGATTATAAAGAGCAGTGTCCCTAGCACTGACCCTTCGGGTAGACCACATGTGACAGGTTGGTTGTCTGATAGTGTATTGTATATTTTTGTTTTCTGTTGCCTGTTCAGGTAGCATTTTATCCAGTCCATAGTGTTGGATTTTATGCCCATGGATTCTAGTTTTTCCAGTAGTATGTTATGGTCTACTGTATCGAATGCTTTGCTGAAATCAATGAAGGCTGCTCCAACTAATTGTTTTTGGTTCATTGATGCCAATATGTCATTTGTTAGGTTAGCTATTGTTTTAGATGTGGAGTGTAGTTTCCTGAAACCCCCTTGTCTTTTGTTTAGTATATCGTTTTTTTCCAGGTGTTCATTTATGTGTCTATGTAACTTTTTCAATGAGCTTGCCTGGGGTTTTTAAGAATCGATATTAGCCTGTAGTTTCCCATGTTTTGTTTGTCTCCACTTTTGTGAATAGGGGTAATGGTTGCCATTTTCCAGGCTGAGATAAAACGCCCCTGTTCAAAAGAGATGTTGAAAAGCTCTACTATAGTGGCCAGGATGGCTTGGAGTGCCTCTTTCAGTATTTTGGTTGGTATTTCATCTATTCCACTTGGTTTATTTGTGTCTATGTCATTTTTTTTTGTTACTTCTATTATATCTGTTTTGCAGGTGGGTATTTCATTCTGCACAGTTCCTGATCTATTTTCCCACCATTTAAAAAAAAATTCTGACAGCTTTTGTCCTATTGTGGCAAAGTGTGTGTTCAGTTTGTTTGCTGCATCTTTGTCTGTGAGCATTGTCCCTTCGTTATCTTGGAAGTTTGTGTGCTCTTCTTTGTTATTTTTTGGGAATAATAGGTTAACATTTTTCCAGAATCTGTTTGTATTGCTTCCCCAGTCTTTGTCCTGCTTTATTATGTATTTCTTTTTTGCTGTTCTCACAGCTTTGAGAGTTGTTTCTGGGGATATGGTAGGCCAGTTTGTCTTCTATAGTTTCTGTGAGCTTTGCTTTATTACCCAGTTTACTTTTGGCTATGATGAGCGTTAGCAGGTCATTGTCTACCCAGGGGTCCTGTTTTTTTTGGTATTTTTATTTTCTTAAAGGGAGGAGATATTCGTTGCCGGGAAAACAAACGAACTCAGAATAGTTCAGATGTGTGCCACAGGGGTGGTGCATGCTTAGTACTGAAGTTTTCCACTTGGTGGTGTACAGGAGAGTGACCTAGATTGTTGTGCCATTGGCTGGTTGAGTGGAGAGAAGGGAGGGTAATACTGAGCTATTTTCAATCTTCTTTAGAGTAGTGCAATGGGAAATATATTTGCATAATATAAAATATATGTTAGTACAATTACATTGCATAATTCGATGAGAAACAGATATAGATGAAAAACGTTTTTTTGTTGTTGAATATAAAAAAAGTTCTGCTGTGGATGGGGTTTGAACCCACACAACCAAACAACTTCTGATCACAAGTCCTACACTCTAACCACTAGGCCACAGAGACCACACATGATTACTACTTTCAGTTCAGGCTATTTGTGTATAGGACATCACATATAAAACGTGTGTGTGTATGTGTTTGTTTTGTTTGTTGTTGTTTTACATGCTAGCAACATCTAAGGTCATATCAGGACAGGTACCGACTTGTGACAGTGCGCACTCATGGCAACTTTATCGTGCTGCCCCACTGGAATACCAGGCCACCAGCACCATGACCTGATATCCCACTCAGTCACATTATCCTGACACTGAGCCAACCAGTCCTTGTCCTATCCTAATAATGCCAAGCGCCAGACTAGGAAGCAACAAGTATCAATATTAAAGTTATTGGTTTGACTCGACCAGGATTTAAACTCACAACCCCACGATCTACCAACACGGGAGACGGACGCTCTAACTCGAATCCTGGTCGAGTCAAACCAATGACTTTAAAATTTATACTTGTTGCTTCCTAGTCTGGCACTCGGCATTATTAGGATAGGACAAGGACTGGTTGGCTCAGTGTCATGATAATGTGACTGAGTGGGATATCAGGTCATGGTACCTGTGGCATGGTATTCCAGCGGGCAGCACTATAGAGTTGCCATGCGCGCGCACTGTCACAAGTCGGTAGCCATCCTGATATGACCTTAGATGTTGCTAGGATGTAAAACAGCAACAAACAAAGCATACATACATACGTACGTACATACATACATATGTACGTACATACGTACGTACGTACATTCGTGTGTACGTATGTACGTACATACATACGTACATACATACATACGTACGCACGCACACATACACACATACATACATGCATGCATGCATACATACGTACACATACATACATGGATCCATCCACAGCAGAACCTTTTTTACATTCATCAACAAAAAAACTTTTTCATCTATATCTGTTTCTCATTGAATTATGCAATGTAATTGTACTAACATATATTTTACATTACACAAATATATTTCCTGATTGAACTACTCTAAAGAAGATTGAAAATACCCCAGTTTTACTCTCCCTTATCTCCACTCACCCAGCCATTTTAAAAACAACAGCTGCCAGCTAGTACCAGTCTCAGAACTGACCCACTTCTGGTGGTGAAGTGGGTCCCCTACTCTCCCCACACATATTTGGTTCTTTAAACATAAAACCCAAACAAGGTTGTGCTTGGAGAGCATTTGTCGGAGTACGGTTCCCGTCGCCAGCGACCTATATCTGGTCCCTTTAATGGGGCACATCTCATCAGCTGATTTTCTTATCTCTGTGATGGTGTTGCCCCAATAGATATTAACATCATCTCTGTTTGGTGTGATGTTTATGTTTTGGTGCAGATGATTTTTTAATGCATCTCCTGAGTAGTTTTTTAGGGACCTGCCCATCTTATATTCATCGTGATTTGTGCTTTTTAGTTTTTTCCTTGTTACATATATTAGCTCATGATCACTTATACCCCAGCTCCTGGTGCCCCATTTAGTGGCGTGGCTTGAGTTGGTTAGTATTAGGTCAATTGTTGTGCTATTTTTATCTAGCCTTGTTTTTTCAGTGATGAGCTGTTGTAGGCCTAAGATTTTGATTGTGGTTTGCAGCATTAGTTTGTTTTTATCATTGCTGTTGTAATTTACATTAAAGTTTCCTAGTATGAAGATTTCTGCCTTTGTCAGTTTTTGTATGGTGTTTATGCTCTTCTCTAGGGCTTCAATGAAGAGTTCAATTTCCCTTGATGGAGGTCTATAGAGGCTTGCTATGGCTATATTTGCTTGCTTTTCATTTTTTATTAGCCACCATAGTAGTTCTATGTGTTCATTTGATAAGTTAGCTGTTATTAGTGCTTCAGGATCTAGAATTTTGGTGTCTTTGCAGTAAAGGGCAACACCTCCACCTTATTTTTTTGGCTTAGTGTGTTATTTTGCTGTCTATCATTACGTACAAGCCTATATCCATCTATGTTAAGGGTGTTGTTTTTGTGGTTGTCAGTGAACCTGTCTAGGTGTATTTTTATTGTGTCGATTTTGTTGGATGCACTCTGGCAGTTTAGGTGGGCAAAATGTGTGCCCCTCCCCAGCTTGCATTCAATGTCTTCTACCATATTTATTTGTGTTTTTTGGTGAGTGGTTGCTTGATTTCGCAAATTTTACTTTTAGTTTTAGTTAGATTGATTGTTTGTGTGTGTGGGGGGGAGGGGGGAGTTTGTCGATACGCGTAGAGAAAAACTTCAATTTTATTCAAAATGAATAGAAATACATAACAATTTGGCATAAACATGTAAGCACGCATGCAATATAATGGTCTGATGAATATAGGCTCCACCTCCCTACAAAACTAGCCATACTTAAACATTTAGAGCTAAGAAACATATAATTCCACACAAAACAATCAGTGATATCCACATCACCATTATAAATTCTTGTCTAAATATTAAAATGCCAAATGTGTCAACATACACTTGTTTCAGAGAACTATATAACCAATATCTGATTAACCCTACTAATTTTCTAGTTCTACATATGTCATTAACCATAGGATATAAATAAAAACATTAATAAAATAATTAAACTGGCTATGGCTCTAACACTAGTCTGCGTGCCCAGATTTGTCTAAATCTAAATGCACATGGCATAAGATGTGCATATTATATTGATGTAAATGCAATGCTGGATACAAGATTAATATCTTAATTTATTATATATATATTTTTAGTTGGTATTCTATGTTTCAAACAAGAGCTGAGATGAGATGAAACTAGCACATTTCATAGCTGCACCCAGTGTTTTAGCATGTGCCATGTGCTTCTCGTGGGTTTGTTTTGCTCTGACGCATCCCACAATGCACTGCACTGCTGGAAAGGTGATGTAGTCTATATAATGGAGTTAATCATGCATAGGTCTATATACAGTACCGTACTGGATATAAATTAAGAACATGTCCATGTCCCATAATTTCAATATAGAGCATATATGTGTGCTTTTGTTTATATATATGTGGAGTGTTATATATATATTTATGTACAGAGTGATATATATATATATAACATCTCCATGGCCGTAATCGATTAACACGACCCGGGTGACTCGGGTCACCCGAGTCGTCAGAATTTCAAATCGAACACCATGAGTGGAGTCAACAAATACACGTGCCATGTGCAAAACGAGCCAACCCCAGTAATCCACCTCTTGGCTGGGGGCAGCTAGGAGCAGTAACATCACATTTGCACTGGTATTTCCAGTCATACATGTTTTTTTTTGGTAATAACCTAGATTAATGAAATGGAAATATAACTAAACTATGCCATAATAAAATACTTTAAATCCTATTTTGCTGTAGTTATATTGGGTATTAAAAAAAAAAGGTTTTGGATTAAGCCACCATTTTTTCCACCCCGAGTGTGGAGAAGCATATTCGATTATTCGACTCAAGTGTGTAGGATGTGCGCATCCACCAAAAAGTGGCTCGGGTGACCCAAGTTGATTAATCGATTACACCCCATGCTTCCATTTGCGGCTTCTTCTATTCCATGGGCATTGTCCTGGTGTTGGCATTTTTGCTTACATTTTCATTGGTCTGTTTTTTCTGGGTTTTTTCGTATTCTGCCTTGTACCATGCGCATTCTATCTGTAGCGTGTCATATGCTACTTGTAACGCTTATAGTTTGGTTTTGCAGTCATTTCCCTTAGTTTTGTTGTTTCTGTAGACAATTTCCGTGTTGTTTGTGCCATTATTTTCGTCCACACATTTTTTTTTGCCTTTCCAGTTCCTCCTTTACTGTTGAATTACCAGCTTTACTATGACTTCCTTGACTAGTTGTTGGCCTCCATTATCCTGGCAATCCCATGGCTTTTCCACCTCAGTAGATGTTTTTTCGCCTTTTCCCGTCATTTCTTAAGGCTGACACACCTATTGTGAGGTTGATCCCCCTGTTTTTGTTGAATTTTAGTACCCTGTACTAGGTAAGATTAGTTCTAGTGAAAACATTTTTTGCGACATATTCGGGTTTTTGTCGTTTCCCGCCATTCTTTTAAATTTTTAATTTAGATTTTATTTTTTTAAATTTAAATTTTTTAACAGCCGTTTCTGCCTGCTTAAATTTGTCCTCCTTTGTGCGTATTTCTGGTGCTTTAAATTTTGGTTAGTGGTATTTTATGAAAAGTTTGTGATACTCATAGTTTGGAGCCCCGTGTGTGCTGGTGAGTGACAGCTGGTGAGTGATAATAGGGGAATCTATCAGTTCACTCAACTCAACAGTGGTTTTGAGTCATTTAGACATTATAAATCACACACACACACATCAACAGTAAAGCAAAGTATATGGGTGATATTATGCTATGGTACTTAGCTGTGGGTGCTGGTACGTTCTTTTTTTTATATCAGAGGATACAAATCCTGGCAATCCGTATCCTTGTTTTCGCCGTTTTCGGCGTTTCCCGCTGTATCTAACGGTCGACACGTTCCTGTAAGGTTGTTTTGCTTGATTTCCTCCTTTTTTGTGGTGATACCCCATCTGATATGTATCCTAAGGTATCCTGGTATGTTTATGAGTATCCTGGTATGTTTGTAGGTTTTTTATGCACGTTTTAGTATATTGAACTCGCGATTTCAGCGTACGCGTAAGTTTAGCGTTTGCTCACGTTCGCCATTCTCTTGCATTGTTGCAATAAATCTGAGAGTGACACAGACTACATATGGATTAACTTAGCAGTGACAAATGAAGGACCACCTAAGATATGTGATGCAGGCATCTCTAAATACAGTATGTATTTATATGCATATATATAGTCATGTATATATCTCTGCATATATATTTATGTATACATATATATATAGGTCTGCATGTATGTGTAGGTATGTGTATGTACATCTATGTATGGATATGTATGCATGGGTATGCATATGTGTGTACGTATGCATATGGGTCACTCTCCTGAAAACTGGTCAGCATGAGATGGGATTTTAAAACATCAATAAAAACCTTCCTACTTATTTTTTTCCTTATACTTTTCATATTCATGTTAAGATTTGATGAAAGAAATAAGGGGAATAAAATAAAACTGTGTGAAACTTTGGTATTTTTAGTTATGAACTATTTTTGTACCAAAAAAAACCCATTTTACAGTGAGCCATTTGTAACATGACATATGGGACGTTTTTGAATCCTTATTAACATCTTCAGGGATGAAAGATCTCCGCGATTCCGCGGATTTCCGGGATTTTTCAATCCGGCAGGACCATCAGCGTAGATCTATACTAATACGTGGTGCAGACGCCGCAGCACTATCAGCGTATACTACTAATAAAAGCTCCAAACGCCGCAGCATTATCATTGTATACTACTAATAATGCGTCAAACGGCACAGCACTATCAGCATATACCAATATATTTGAAATCTGACTTCCGGGAATTTTCCGCGATTCCCTGACAATGCTAAACCTATGGGAGAATATCTGTATTTCCGCTTTTTTTCCGGGAGACAACTTTCATCCCTGCATCTTGTATTGCATTGACATATCAAACAAAACAGTTCCCAAATCAAGGAGGAAGTATTTATTAACATGAATGCATGCTTAAATTTAAAAAAAATTAAATTTAATGTCTTCAGAAATATCATTACAAATTTCCGTCACACGTGTAACCGTGGTGTCTGGATGCCACACAAATATTGTACACTAATTATTCAGTGAATAAAGCATGGCTGGGAATTACTTTTTTTTATCAATATAAGCACTAGATATTTCTGTATATTATGCCATGATTAATATGCTTCTAAGTATGATATTATTTAATTCTGATTAGATTTTTATTAAGCAGACTGTGTGGTGTCCTAAACATGTGTTACACGTGTGACACACATGTTATACTGCCATAAGAGATATCTTATTCATGGACTACACCTTTATTTTTTATCTCATCAATTTATATTTTATATAGATGTAAAGGGGAGATTTCCAGCTTTCATTTGCAACCAAAAAATGTAAAAAATTCAAATATTAAATTTTGACTCTCCATGTGACACTTCTGGCCAGTTTTCAGGAGAGTGACCCATATGTATGCATATAATGCATGTATATGTGTGTATATTTTTGTGTATGTATATCTTTGAATAGGTATATGTATAATATTAATAAATGAATAGGGGGGTCGGGGTGAGAGGAGACAGCAGCCTATCGGTGCTGGGAATCCCAGCTTCCCAGTGCCAGGGTTCCCCACACCGAGACTCGCGGCACCAGGCCTCAATGCAAATAATATAAATATCAATCAAATATGATAACCAACAATAAAATTAATGAAATATAAATGCAATAATATACAAGGTAAGTTTAATGATAATGTAGCTGTACCAGCAAGAAATGCCATATTTGTGGGGATTATGCATCAGGTATTGCAGATATAGCAATACCTCAGGGAGTTGGATGCCCCTGCCTTGCAGAGTTGTAAACAACTGCCTTGTGGTAAAGGTTCTTGACAGAACCGAAGGCTAAGGGAGCAAACCCTAAACAGAAAACCATGTCACTATGGCAGCATTAAGGGTGGTTGATGTATGGAACTCCCAACATCTCCTGACCAGCCACTGCAGGGACAAATATCTTTGCGCCTGTCTTGACATGTTCTTGCCGGTGTGAAACCTCTATTTGCTCCCTGAGAGAGTGCCGCTGGTAACTTGCAAAAGCCAGCAGCACTTCAACACTTTTGCAGGCAGCTTTCATGAAATGTCTCAACTGTCTTCTGGGTACAGAAAGAGAGGGCGCCATCAAGAGAAACCTGAAGCTGAGAGACAGTAAGATCGACTTGTGGACGCAACTCTCACAGCAGAGAGCAATATTTTATTTTATTTTTTATTGAGGCTGTACTTATTCTGTCCATAGCATGTACGCCTGGGTACCCAGGCTTGTTTTCAATGCTGGCCAGCTGTAGTGTTGGTGTTGTCTTACCAAACAGTAGTTGCTGATAAGTTATTTGATTGTCTGCATTTCAGTAGCAGATAGATAGTATGCTTGTACGTTTAGTAGGCTATGTTAGTTTTTTTGGGCCCTCTTGGCATTGTATTTTTGTTCTATTCTTATTACTGGGTTCTTCTTTGCTGCTGGTCCTAATTGGTTGGTCCTCACATTGTAACTGTTTTTGTCTAAATTAATTCTCCTTTTCATACCAAATGAAGAAAATTCCTTTTATTATACCCCAAAGAAGCAATGACAGCAATCCAGTGAGAAAAAAAATTTTGGTTTATTTTTTATTGCAAAAATAGATTCATTTGTCACGCAAATATGACAGCTAAAAATGGGAATGGTGAAACAGTACTACTTGTGTTGGAAACTACTTCATTGTAGACCAAAATATTCAAACATAGCTAGTTTATTTGCAAAGTTGTAACATGCAAAAATGTCAGAAAACTAATTTTAGGACTATTGAGTGTCTGTGTGTAAAACAACGATGCTTGAAAGTGAGCATAACGCGTGTTTCATGAGGTGTCACGTCATGAAACACGCGTTCACCTTCAATTTTCACAATATCCACCATGCAAGCCAGGAAAAACCCTGCTGCTTTAAATAGGATAGCATCATAGATGCCTAGTTCTGAACACAAAAGTTATAATATTATTTCCTAAAATGCATTAAAAGTGAAATAAAAACTTTGTGTCACGGGTGAAACACGCGTAACGGCGAAAATTTATTTTGCGATACAAAATCCAACAATGGATCAAATCTCTTCTCACCATGATTTTCAAATATATCGTGGGCATCTACACACCTACTGATGATGTGGTGTCAAGTCATAAACAGGATGTTGCGCTATGATGCTATTAGTGTGGCGTGTCACACTTCGATGAAGATGAAACACGCGTAACGGCGAAAATTATTTCGCAATACAAAATCCAATAATGGATCAAATCTCTTCTCACCATGATTTTCAAATATACCGTGGGCATCTACACACCTACTGATGATGTGGTGTCAAGTTATAAACAGGATGTTGCGCTATGATGCTATCACGCGTTCACCTGTTGTCATCTTCATCCTCTAAGTCATCGCAATATCTTTTCTACATAAGAAAACTTATAACACTCAAAAGAAATATTTGCATACATGTAATGTGTACAAATAATGCCCTGAACAAATACATTTTTTGCATGCTATTAGCAGTGTCTAACCTAAGTCATTATTGAGTGTCACATGAAACATGCATTACATGTTACATGTGTTACAATTCCAAGAACATCAGAAGTTAGGGAAGTGTTCCAAGATTACTTTGAAATATCTCCACAGCATCAACAACTAATAAGCATAAATATTTTCACCATCTGTGGTGCTTGTTTCATCATGAAGGAACAACTTTTCCTTTCCATGTAACGCATGTTTCAGTGTCACAATTTTATATCTTCTCTGTTCTACTCTGAAGTGGACGAACACTCATAAAATTGAACTTAGTTACTCCTAGTGACTGCTGTTCAAAACCTAACTAGGAAATAATAAGCGTCTTGTTCTAAATATTACATAATGAAGGTTTTTGTGACGGCCGAAACACGCGTAACATTCTCCACTTGGTCATGTTCGAAGCCACCCTGACTTGTAGTCTGGGTCCAAATTGTTTTTGTTTTAAATTGTGTCTTAAAATTGGATGTATATGGAACACAACAAGCCTAATTGGGATAGGCTGTAACATATTTCAGTTTTGACCTCCGATTCCCCCTTTTTAGGACCAAAACTGAAAAAGAACCCATTATAAGCAAAACTTGTAACACTCAAAAGACATACTTGCATACATGTAATGTGTAGAAATAATACCCTTAACAAAAACTTTTTTTGTGTGCATACTGTTAGCAATTTCTGAGCCAAGTTATTATTGAGTGTCACATGAAACATGCGTTACATGTCACATGAAACATGTGTTACAACTCCAATAACATCAGAAGTTATGGAAGTATTCCAAAATTACTTTGAAATATGTCCACAGCATCAAAAACTAATAAGCATAAATACCTTTTCATGCTCTGTGGTGTTTGTTTGATCTTGAAGAAAAAACTTTTCCTTTCCATGTCACACATGTTTCAGTGTCACAATTTTATAAGTCCTCTGTTCTACTCTCAAGTGGACGGACCCTCATAAAATTGCACTTACTTACTCCTAGTGAGTGCAGTTCAAAACCGTACTAGGAAAAAATAAGGGTTTAGTTCTAAATCTGACACTAGGCGGCTTTTTGTGTCACACCGAAACACGCGTAACGTTCTCCACTTAGTCAAGTTCAAAGCCACCCTGACGTGCAATCGGGGTCCAAACTGCTTTTCTTTTAATTGTGCCTTAAAATAGGATATATGTGGAACACAACAAGCCTAACTAGGATAAGCTGTGACGTGTTTAAGTTTTTACCCCCGATTCCCCCTTTTTAGGACCAGCAGCAAAGAAGAACCCTACTATGTTAGTTGTTTTCTTAAGGTTCTATGTTAGTGTTTTGAGGTTTTCTTGGGAAGAGTTTTCCACTTTTTTCTACTTAATTCTATACTAGCCTATTTTATTTACATGTCCATAGGCTTGTTTGTAATAGGTGGTTAAGTTATGTTTGTTTGAAATTGATTTGATTTATATTGTTGTTGGATATGTTATCTGGCTTTTATATTTCCGGTTATCCCCCCCCTGGGCTGTCCAGTTGGTGGGCCGTGTGGTGCAGTTCAGTTGGGGTTCCCAGTTTTTATTTTGCACAGATATTTTTTGTACGTTTTTAGGTCAGGGATTTGTCTTTCTTTCACCGTTTGTGCATTCCATGCCTTTGCGGCCATTTCCAGTGTGCTCCTTTCATGGGCTTTGATCTGGCTTCTGGTCTGTCTCAGTAGTGGTGCCTTGCTTGCTCTGGTGTCCCTTAGTGGTTGGGTTAGACGCTTAATGTCTTGGCTATATCCATATGCTAATGTTTTTAGGTGGATTATCCTTCTGTTTTCTAGTAGCTTTACTTTAGTTCTTTTGTGTAGGTCATAAGTGGGGTGTAGTTTGTCTACTTTCAGGCATATTTTCAGGGCCCTATTTTGTAGTATCTGCAATTTTTTAAGTAGCTCTTTTTAGCACCCATGTAGATTACATCCCCATAGTCAAAGTAGGGGAGTACCATGCCTTTGAAGATTTTTATTGACATATCTTGTGTCATATAGTTTCTTAGTTTAGCAAATAGCCATAGTTTGTGATTTACTTTTTGTATGATTTTTGTTACACACAGATTGTAGTTTAGCTGGCTATCTAGTTCTAGGCCTAGGTATTTGTAGTGATTTACACTTTCCAGTGTTTGGTTTCCTAGTGTGCATTGTAGGTTTCTTCCTGTGATTGCTGTATGTGAGAAGAGTACTGTTTTAGATTTATTTGCATTGATGGTTATTTTATTGGATTCACACCAGCTGTCCAGCTTTAGCAGGAGGTTGTTCAGTTTGGTTGCTACCTCCTCTACTGTGCTTCCTTCTGCATATATGACAGTGTCATCCGCATATAGCTGGAGACATTCTGTCTCCAGCCATTTTTCTAGGTCATTTATGTATAGTATAAATAGTAGTGGTCCCAGGACTGATCCTTGGGGTACACCACAGGTGATAGTTTGTTGGTCTGAGAGTGTACCATTTACTTTAGTTTTTTGCTGCCTGTTGTTTAGGTAGCATTTTATCCAGTTTATTGATTTGGATTTAATGCCCATGTTGTTTAATTTTCTTATTAATATGCTGTGGTCTACAGTGTCAAAGGCTTTGCTGAAGTCGATGAAGGCTGCTCCAACTAATTTCTTTTGGTTCAATGATGCCAGCACATCACTTGTTAGGTTTGCTATTGTTTTTGATGTGGAGTGGAGTTTTCTGAAACCTCCTTGCCTCTTGTTTAGTATATTGGTTTTTTCCAGGTGCTCATTTATGTGCCTGTGGAATATTTTTTCAATTAGCTTGCCTGGTGTTTGCAAGATTGATATTGGTCTGTAGTTCCCCATGTTTTGTTTGTCACCACTTTTGTATATGGGGGTGATGGTTGCCATCTTCCATGCTGTGATGAAGTGTCCCTGCTCAAATGATATGTTGAACAGGTCGACCATGGTATCTGGGATGGCTTGGAGTGCCTCTTTTAGTATTTTTGTGGGGATTCCATCTATCCCACTTGGTTTGTTTTCATCTATGTCATTTATTAGCTGTGTTAGTTCTTTTAGGTCAGTTTTGCAGGTGGGGATTTCATCCTGGATATTTTCTGACTTGTTTTCCCAGATTCTTGTGAATTCCTACCATGGCAAAGTGTGTATTTAGTTTGTTTGCTGCATCACTATCTGTGTGCATATTTCCATCCTTATCCTGGAAGCTTATCCGTTCTTCTATCTTATTTTTGGGGAATAGTAAGCTTACATTTATCCAGAACTTATTTGCGTTGCTTCCCCAGTCCTTGTCCTGTTTTATTATATATTTCTTTTTTGCTGTCCTTACTGCTTTGAGGGAGTTGTTTCTGGCAGTATTATAGGCCCTTTTATCCTCTGGGTCTTTAGTACGTTTCACTTTGTCACCTAGCCTTCGTTTTGTTGCGATATGCGTTAACAGTTCCCTGTCTACCCACGGGTGTTGGTTTCTCTATATTTTTAGTTTCTTTATGGGAGACATCTCATCTGATGATTGTTTTATTTCTGTGACAATGTTATTCCAGTAGATATCAGGGTCATCTCTGTCTGTTGTGAGGTCTATATTTTCATATAGGTGGTTTTGTAGTGTTTCTTTTGAGTAGTTTTTTAGGGATCTGCCCATCTTATATTTATATTGGCTTGTGCTTTTGAGTTTTTTCCTCGTTACATATATTAGCTCATGGTCACTTATAACCCAGCTTCTAGTGCCCCATTTTGTGGCATGGTTTGAGTTGGCCAGAGCGGCAGTCAAGTAATGAAAGCAGTCTTTATCGCATCGCGACCGACAGCATGATGATGATGATGATGATGCATCAGATGCATAATTACAGTGTTATTTATGAGCATAGCTTACTGGCCTCCCGGCACCAGGCCTTCCGGCACCGGCCTTCCCTCAAATAATATGAATAGAAATAAAAAGTGATGAATAACCATAAAATAAATCAAATACAATAATATTTAAGGTAGGTTTTTCTTAATGTTTTACCAGCAAGACAAGCCAGCCATCTTTGTGGTAATTATGCATCAGATGCATAGTCACAGTGAATTATTTATTATGCATATATATATTGGTATGCAACAAATATATCTAAATGATGTACAACAGTCCCCACAGGACCTCCCCCAGTGGCAAGTGGAAGTATATGAGTTGGCCACAGACCAGCATATACCCCTATGGTTGGCAGAAGGTTCCTCTATTGTTTGGGATTTATGGCTATACCAACACAGTACTATCATGGGCAGTTCTGGCATGTAGCCATGTGTTGTAACTAATGAATTATTTCCTAATAATCACTGTTAATTTACTCAATCCGGTCCCAACTAAATGTCATAGGAATATCCAGGAAATTAGATATATTTGTTTGCTTTCTAGTGATGTATTCCAATATGAAAACATCCCAAAACTCAGTGTGCCACAACCATATTTTTTAACCTGCTAACTAATCCTATATATAATTTGACTTTGGTAATTGAACCGGAGGTCGAATGAGGTATTTAACCACCATAGCCCAATCGAGGTAAGCTCTCTAACCTGATGATAGACAAATGTCGTTTTGGCTAAGATGTCCAGTTTCTGAAATACCACATTGTAACTTTGCTATTCACCAAAGTATTTAAAGATGCATCGTCTGATAAAACATATTTATTTTCAAAACCAAAATACTTATGGAATTTGATTCTATATATCCTATGTATATACTGGTGCATTTCCTAAGGATTTGTGACAGCACATAAAGAATAATCAGTGAATTTATTACCCCATCCCATTGGACAACCCCTTGAGACAACCATTAAGGAGGAACGCCATTAACCAATTAGGACAATCTCGTGGCCTCAATAGCCTTGACCCTCATTCCAAGAACCTAGTCAGGTTCCAGGATGTTCAGTGGTAGTTTGCTGGCACCATAGTCTGTGCTGATATAAAGTTACATGGTCATATCTTTTTTTCATTTAGAACCAAACCACATACTTATATTTGATCCTATTTTTCCAACTCAGATGGGAAAATGTTAGACTGAAAATCTGAAGGTACCCAGTTTTTCTTTTTTTTTGTACATTTGTTGATTAATCATGGACAATTGAGTATTCCTCATCTCACTGCTCCTCGCCCTATCCTAATTATCCTGAATGCCACGTGAGGTATTGACAAGTATACATTTCTAACCCATTGGTTTGACTTGACCAGGGTTTGAACCCAGGTATTTGAATCATATGGCCTACCAAAATGGGAAGTGGCTGCTCAATGCTTTGGCCACCCCTGGTTACTTTGAATCTTGTCTGGCCGCTACATTTTAAAATTCACTTGATGAAGCATTTAATTTATATTTACAGATGCACACATACATCAGTAAAATACATACCCAATTTGATTAATTATTCTATGCGACTAAAATAATTATATAATAATGTGCCAGTGTGGGAAATTTGAATCATGATGCCATTGGCCTGGTCTCCCAGTTGGGCAGTAGTACTCTTAAGCCAGATAGAGTACCTGAATATGTAGAGCACCTGCCTCCCATTTTGGTATATCATGGAATTCGAACCCCCAGGTTTGAATCGTGGTCAAGTTAAACCAATGACTTAAAAATTAATATTTGTCACTACCTAGCTTACGAGTTTGCATTACTAGGATAGTGTTAGGAGCAGGGGAAATAGGAATATCAAATTGTCTGCGACTGAAAATTCCCCAGCTTAATCAACTGATGTACAAAACACGCACACACACACACACACAAACTGGGGACATTGTACAGCCCTTAGTGTGCTGGTATGCCATTAAGCATTTATTTATTCACAAACTTGGTATCTTCAGATGTATAACATTGTCCCATCTGAGATGGAAATATAAGATCAAATTTAAGTATGTGGTTTGATTTTGAAAAAAGAATTATGCTTCATCAATTCAGTTCAATTCAATACTTTATTTTAGACTCACCATTATGGCAGTTACATAAATTGATTCATAGTACTTTACTAGGTACATATCAAAATAAATGTTAATAATATAGAAGTAATAATATGAATACTACAATACTAACCATTTTCAAAATGTGGTCTATATACAGTAGTTTGTACCAATGCCTCCATATGGCAGACATAAATCTGAGACCACTCTCCTATTTTCACAAGTCCCTGTATTATAGCATTTTCTGACTTGTCAAGTCTAGTAATAAATTTGAATATTAAATTCCTGTTAACATCAATATTGGCAAATATCTGACTAGCACTGTGATACCTAGGTAGACAGAGTAATGACCTCATAATGTAATTATATGCTACAGACCATGCAGCTCTAAAACATGGTTTGAATGCATGGGTTTGAATCCTGTGATATACCACAACTAAGTCAGTAGGTCAGCCCAGTTCACATCATATGCCAACAAACAAATGATTGTGCTGTGGCACCATCAGTAGAAAATACTAGGAGATCAGGCTATATTTGATTTAGGTCATCCCACAAGCTTGCCGAAAGTACTTTGGGTTCTATCAGCTCAAATTGCTTCAAAACTAGCCATTTTTCATCAAAATGACTCGATCTGGACTAATAAATGGTAGATTGTAATTCAATTAAGGCGGAGAAAAAGGTATATAGCGCAGGGATGAAAGATCTCCGCGATTCCGCGGATTTCCGGGATTTTTCAATCCCGCAGCACCATCAGTGTATACTAATTATTATTATTATTATTATTATTATCCTGTTCTTTGATGGTGCTGATGCCGCAGCACTATCAGCGTACACTACTAATATCAATAAATGCTCCAAGCATTGCACCACTATCAGCGTACACTACTAATACATGCTTCAAACGATGCAGCACTTACAGCGTATACCAATATATTTAAAACCCGACTTCCGGGAATTTTCCGCGATTCCCTGACAATTACACCTATGGGAGAATATCAGCATTTCCGCTTTTTTTCCCGGAGACCACTTTCATCCTTGATAGTGGGTTTTTATTAAACGGAAGAACTCAATGAACATTTATACAGTTTGGTCAGTGTCGGGTGAATTCAGTCTCTCTCTCATCTCGGGTCAGCTCTGATGGCGAGCTCCCGGACTTGAACCCCCAGGCATACCTGTTCTCCTTATTTTTCGGTGTGGGTGGGTGGGCGAAGAAAACTTGAGAGTGGTTCGCTGACGATGGCTGCGGCAGCTGTGTTCTGGTTTGAACGGATAGACTGTTGGTAGCCTATACAAAGCTCGTAGCTCTCAGCTCTAATGGTATGCAGCCTCGAAATCGTACAGGAATGTTTCTCTGGCCAAGGCCCTGTCCAGCGCATTCTTGAATTGATTCATGGTAGCTGCTTCCACCGCTTCTTCCGGTAGCTCATTCCACCTGTTTATCACTCGCTGTGAAAAGAAGGCCCCTCTGAGTGAGATGTTGTACCTTGGCTTGAAAAGCTTCTTGGAGTGACCTCTGGTATTGCTTCCCTGTATGCGTCTGAATAGCAAGGCCTCATCGACATTATACTCAGCATTCAGGAACTTCCATGTGTTGATCATGTCCCCACAAAATCTTCTGTATGTGAGGCTTGGTAACTTGAGTCTCCTGAGTCTTTCTGGATAACTAAGGTCCTTCAGATGTGGCACTAGTTTAGTTAACCTTCTCTGAACAGCTTCAATGGATTTAATATCCTTCAACGTTGGGTGCCATACAGTGACTCCATACTCTAGTATTGGCCATACTTGGCTCTTGTACAAAGTGATCAGCATCTTTTCGTCCAAGTATTTGAAGGTTCTGCGAATTATTCCCACAATCTTATTAGCTTTAGATACGGTTTGTTGTATGTGCTGGGAGAAACTTAGCCTATTGTCTACAAATACTCCTAAATCTTTCTCTACCTCACTCTCTTCGAGATTTAGTGGCTGGCCAGTAGAATTTTCATGCATAACATATGTATACTCTGGGTGGTGTCTCCCTATTCGCATGACCTGGCATTTATTCGGATGGAACTTCATCTGCCACTGCTTGGCCCAATTCTCCATTTCCAGCAGGTCCTTTTGCAGATCAGCACAGTCTTCCGTGGAATTCACAGTTCTGTAGATCTTTGCGTCATCTGCAAATAATGTTATCCCACATGATACAATCTCTGGCAGGTCATTGATGAAAATGACGAACAGAATAGGGCCCAGGACGCTCCATTGAGGTATCCCACTGAGAACCTCTTTGAAGGAAGATTTACTGCCATTTACTATGACTTTCTGTTTCCTTCCAGTCAAAAGACTTTGGATCCATCTCAGAGTATTTCCTTCGATGCCATAGTTGTGTAACTTGGTAGCTAGCCTCTGGTGGGGGACAGTATCAAATGCCTTCATGAAATCTAAGTATATAGTATCTAGTGATTCCCCCCTATCCATTGCGTCGGTCCATATTTCCAAAGTTTCTAGTAGCTGTGTAACTGTTGATTTCTTTGGTAGGAACCCATGTTGGTGTTCCGACATCAATTTGTTCTCTAGCATATGGCTGAGCATGTGCTCTCTGATGATACTTTCCATTACTTTGCATATTATAGATGTGAGGCTTACTGGCCTATAATTTGCTGGAGAATGCCGGTTTCCTTTTTTGAAAATTGGGATAACATTTGCTATTTTCCATTCGTTGGGTAGGCAACCAGATTCAAATGACTTATTGAAAATTATAGCAAGTGGTTTTGCAAGCACCACACTCAATTCCTTCAGCACTTTTGGATGCACTCTGTCAAGTCCAGGTGATTTGCCTGTTTTGAGTTTGTCCAGCTATTTTTTAACAATGTCTGGTGTGAATAGCACCTCAGGGAAGTCCTTCACCAATTTGCATTTCTGTACCAGGGGTACTGTGTTAACATCCTCTCAAGTGAAAACTCCTGAGAAAAAATTATTTAATACCTCTGCTTTATCAATATCCTTTGAAGCTAGGCTCCCATCTGGTTGTTCCAATTCATCTATTCCACTCTTGGTTTTCATCTTAGAGTTTATATATGCCCAAAATGATTTTCGATTATCCTTGGCTTCTTGGGCAATGAGTTTCTCAAAGTTTCTTATAGCCTTATGTGACTTCCATCGTACCTGGTTTCTGAGTTTGGCATATATTTTGTGTTCATCAGAGCTTCTTGTGGCAGAATATTTCCTCCAAGCTCGTTGTTTGAGTATGACTTTGGTAGACACTTCTTTGTTCATCCACAGTGGCCTGGTTCTTGCATCCGGATGGATTGTCTTTGTCGGTATGTGTTTCCGCACTGCTTCCTCCAGCTTTTGTGATAACTCACCCCAGCATTCATATATACTATTATCTTGGAAATGGCTGTTCCAATCGATGTCCATGAGTTCCCTCATCTCACCATAATTTCCACGCGAGTAGAATGTTTTTAAGTATGACTTCTCAGTTTCTTCTGTATGGCACTGATAGGTGAAAGATAATGTGAGGTGATCACTCTTACCTAGGGGGGCTTGGGCTGAGATATCTGTGACCATGTTCTCTTCATTTGTGAATATCTGGTCTAATATTGAGGCTTGTTGTCCTTCTCGATACCTGGTAGGATTTTCGACATGTTGGAACAGAAAGGCATCATGGGTGCTTTCAAAGAATTTGCTGGCCCGATGGGTTTCCCCTACTGTTGTTGTGTTTCCCCTCCAATCGATCTCAGGCATGTTGAAGTCTCCCATGATCAGTACATGGGATGCTTCTGTGTCATTTGCTGCCCTGATTAGGTCGCCTAATTTTTCATTGGTTGCATCACTGCTGTTTGGGCTTCTGTATATACACCCAACTAGGATCGTATCTTCCTTGAAGTGCAGTTCTTTGGCTTAGCCTCAGTCACTGCAATCAAAGTTGGTTTCTCTACATCGATGATAACCTGTAGTTCTTCCATTTTGTTTGGTAGTGAATCAGCATTTAGGTAGAGGCACTTGAACTTACTTTTATGTTTGTTCTTAGCTCTCCTCTTTGGTCTGGTCTGTGTATTGTAGCACTTGTTATTACTTACATTAGTGTTACAGGGAATTTCAGTTTCTTCCATATTTGGCAATTTCATGTTTTTCTTCTCTATAGTCTCATATAGCTTATCAATGTATTCTTGTTCTTCCTTGCTTGCAGTAATATAAACATGTTTTCGTGTTGTTGGACTTCTGGTGTTTCTTACTTCCTTATCTTTTCTATTCTTAGATTGCTTGGGGGTCCTCTGACCTGATAGATCCAGTTTTTTTGATCATCTTGCATTGTTTTCATCTTTGCTTCTTCAACTTTTTCCTTGATTACCTTATGCTCCTCCACGGTGTAATCATTGCTGATGCTTATCTTATGGTATTCCTCTTCTGTGTCCTTCATTTTGTTTACATTTCTGAACACTACTGATTTGTCCTCTTTATTTGCCAGGACTACTTTCATTGGTCGGGGAACATCACTGTCAGTGTTCTTCTTTCCCAACCTAGTGACTTTGGTAGTTTCCAGCTGGTCAATGCCAAGGGCTTCAGTGCAGAGGTTGTTGAAAAACTTGGTGTCCTCTTCTGCCCTCACCTCCGAATTAGCAGCTTTACTTTCAGGTACTCGATAGATTATCAGGTTGAACTCACGGTTTTCTTTTTCATCCACATTCTTTTTGTGTTCTACCATTGCAGTCTTAACAATTTCCTTTATCTTACTTGGGGCTGTGGTGTCTTCCGAATTCAGTGATCTGGATGCTATGTTGGCCCAAGTTTTGTTAACTTTGTCTGGAACAGCATTTGCCTTCTCTTCTAATTTTTTTTCAAATGTATCCAATTTCTTGTCCAGGTATTTCTCAATGGTGCTCAGCTTCTTCTGCATGTCTTGTTGGAGTGATTCAATCTGCTTCCTCTGCTCTATCAACCCAGTTCCCAGGAATATCTCAACCCTTACTGTGCAGGTTGGGTAAAACCAGAAAAAATCTGGACGCTGTGCAGTTGCATACTCCTCAGATGACATCTCAATACATTTGGTACACCAGTGATTTCCACAGCAGCTGCAGAATAACATCTCATCATCATTTTCATAATCCACTTTACATTCTTCACATTTCCAGACCTCGTCATTATTGAATTTAGCTGCCTTGCCTCTGGGTTTTTTCTTTGTGGAGGTTTCCTTGGTTGTCAACCCCACTCTGTTTGATAGCCTTAGTTGTTTATATGTATCCAGCCATCCTTGTGGCTGAAACATGATAATCAGCTAGATATTAAGTCACTATATTGAATTTACACTCACATTTGTGATGTTGATAGTGTCAGTGATGTGAGTGATAATACTATTAATAGGGAAATTATCCAATTGATCTGCTTTTGAACCAGATTATATTGCAGATGTCGTTACCTTTTACTCCTTAGTAATGTTCTGTAGTAATCAGTTCATAGTTGGCAGGTATACATACAGAAATCAGCAGTAGTAGGGAGGAGACTGCTGGAATCAGTTTGTTTACCTATCACACATCACTGATATTTATCTAAATAATCAAAGAAAAAAATCAGACGCCATCAGACTATGCAACTTTAAAATAAAACCCCAAGAATTGCACTGCACTATATCAGAATATGGTCATAATTGCTGGAATTTCGTAGAAATCGTCTTGTGTGTTGCCTACTCAAACAGAATAAAATAGAAATCGCTGCTGTTGCTTCCAAACTACAGCCAGTGGTGCCTATAAATTGTAACCAGTGAACAGTCATTTCAGCCTTAATCGCTGAGTTTGAATCATGATCAGGTTACTTACAAATAGGAATATAATATATTAACCACTGACATTTTGGAATTCTCCCTGTATTCTACACCTGTATGTCTGATTTTAGGATATGAACATTGCGGCATGAAAATAAATAGACATAGGCTTACACAGGGAGAACAAGTAGTTTCAGATACTTAATTACTACAACATAAGATAATGTAAGTTACTAAAAGGATATCTATATATATTACACGGCTATATTATGTTTGAGACTTCTTCTTTACAAAGTTGCTTACAAAATGCCCAGTTGCCCGTATGTACACTTTGCAATTAGGACTAGTATAAGTTGTAGATTAAATGCCCGTGACTAAAGAAAAAAGCGATATGATCAACGTCAGTTTAATTTAATGTTGATTCTTCCATTTGGAATTGCTTAGTTTATTTCAGATATGATAATTAAAGTTGCATAGTCCGATGGTTTTGAGTTTCTCTCATTTTCTGAGATAAGCATATTAGGTTGTTCATTATAATCTACCTTACTCTAGTTTGAAGTAACTTTTATTTTAAATCGTAAACTTTTGAGATATTTGAAATGGAAACATACTGCAATTATGCCTATTCTTATAGTTCTAACGCTTGTCGTTAGAGAACACAGACTGCGAGAGCAGGTGCTATTCACCTCGCATGCCCGAACGAACGCATGTAACACATTTACGCGACTAGTAAACGGTGTGGTCGATCAAGGCAAAGTATCAGAACGGTTTCGACATTGAAATGGCTCCAGTGATGTCTACTGAAGACCTAGCCAATGTGAAGTCTGCTGTTCATAATTTAAGTGGGTCAGATTCTGAATCGTTGGATTGTTCACATACAAACATATCAAAACAAAAGAAGAAAGTAACGTCATTAGACTCAAAAGCCAAACAACGGCTGAAAAATACAGAACAAAGTTCTCCAATTGCAAGTATGAGCAAAGATAATTTGAGTGATATGTGAGAGTTCAAAATTATGTTCGTGGAAATGAGAAAAGAAGTGAAAGAGGCGGAGCAGAAGAGATTGGAAATGGAACTACGAGAGAGTCGCAAGAAGGCGCCATGGCAACAGAGGCATTGTATCTAGGTCACGGTGACGGCCCGTGCAATGATATGGAGTACAATGTACTATATGACACAGGAAGAGGAAGATTACGCGTATTATGAGGAAGATGATGGTGGATCTTTGAGTGCGACCAACATGAATGAACAGTTGAGATTACTTAGAGTGGGTTTTGAGAGTAAAGAGAAGTGAAAGACGACAGAGACGCTCATTAAACTGTCACCTTCCAGCAGTTTCAAGGTGCCGTTGAAGCCAAAAGTGACACCAGTAGAGTTAGAAACAACCCAGCCAATGGTAACCACATCGACAACAAATAGAACTACGGCGAAAACAAAAGTATGACGAGAGTTTAAGCTGGATACAGGGTTGCACGAGGGCGCACTGTTAACAGAAATACAAGAAATATATAAAGCAGTGAAGAAGCTGGTGGTGCAGAGGATTGTAATAAGTGAATCGATGGCAGGGTTCATCCATCATTATTACGAAGGGCCCAGTGGTAGTGGACCAAAACCACTGAAAACAATACACAAGAAAGCAAGGCAGTGTATGGGGCTACGAGATGTACCTGCGACACACCTGCAAGCTTTAAATGAAGAGATACGATTTGCTGAAAGCAGGAAAGACGGTGAGTGCTCACTGTTGACTCCACCGAAGGGAGTTGCAGGAGTGCTGACAGCGATAGCACCTGTGATGGATATTATTTTGCAAAGGGGCTCAGCGGATCGTGAGATAAATGATCACGCAATACACATGCTGATAAGACTGTTGGTATGCACACATAGCCAGATGAGGTTAGACAGGAAGAGCAGTGTAAAGAAGGTAGTGAATTCAAGATTGGGAAAAGAAATTATCAGAACCATCAGAGTATTTGTTAGGAGCTAATCTCAGTGAGAAAAACAGACAACTGATGAAGTTAGAGCGAGCCTCAGATACCTGTATGACATCAGGGCCGTACCGAGGGAAAAGAAGGTTTTTCCAAGATAACCAAGCAAGAAGCTATGGCACTCTTTATTCCAAAAGGGGAAATGGCAGGTTCAGAGGAGGAAGACAGATGTCATCCTGGGATGCAAGGCAGCAAGCACCAGAGAAGCACTTTGGCAGAACATCGGAGGACTATGCTCAATATGGAAATGTTCCGTCGGTGGCCAGAGGTGCGAGAGGTAGAGGGAGCTCCAGCCGGGGTTTTCAGAAGTGAGCTACCATAGCCAGGTGGGTAACTCAGAGTTAAGGACCGAACCTGGGGAATCATTTAAGGTTATTTATAAAAATAATAACAATAAAACTAGTGACAAGCAAGTAGAGTTTATAGCAGGTAATATAGTTAATTATTTGAGCAGTTGGAGGAAAGTAACTTCAGATAAATGGATCTTAAAATGTGTAGAAGGATTGACGATACCATTCATTAAGACACCAGTCCAGATAAGAGAACCCTTTCCATTCAGAATGGAGGAGCAAGAAAAAGAATTTGTACATGGAGAAGTAAAATTGTTGTTTAAAAAGAGTTTTAACGGTAGTAGAAGAATGCCCGAATCAATTGGTGTCAAATATTTTTCTAAGACCAAAATCCACTGGGAAATTTAGAATGATTTTGGACCTGACAGAACTAAAGAAAATAATAAGCTATGAGCATTTCAAGATGTACAATTTAAAAACAGCACTAAAACTGTTAGAACAGGGAAATTGGATGGCGAGTGCTGATCTGACATGCATATTACTTGGTGCCAATATTAAAAATCCATAAGAAATACTTGAGGTTTCAAATAGGAAAGAAGTTAGTCGAGTATCAGGTATTACCGAATGGCCTGTCACCAGGACCAGATATTTTTACAAAATTGTTAAAAACCTATTTATGCAGATTAAGCAGAAAAAAGGGTTGATAGGATTATTATATCTGGACGATAGCTTCGTGATTGGTAGAACAAAAAAGGAATGTAGAAAAGCAATTTTAGAATTAAAGGACAGCTTTAAAAAGTTGGGTTTTAAAATAAACCTAGAAAAGTCCATTCTGGAATCTACACAAAAGTTTATGTTTTCGGGGTTTGAATTAGACTAGGAAACAATGCAGGTAAGACTACCGGTCGAGAAAAAGAATAAGATGCTATAGGTTGAGAAGTTCTAGGGGAAAGAACACATAAGATTAGAACAATAGTGGGGCTAGTATGCCTTATGGTAGCTTACATGCAGGGAGTAGAGTATGCAGGTGTACACTTCAAAGTTCAAGAGTATTGAAAGAGATAAGATTAAAGCCCTGAAGAGCGACATGTGGATTTTGCAGGAAGGTTTGGCAGACATAAGCTGGTGGTGTGAGAACATACACAATAGTAAGAAGATCAGAACGGAGGATCCAAAGATGGAACTATTCACAGATGCATCATGGAATCGTGGGTTTGAAGCCTGGTCAAGTCAAACCAATGACTTATAAATTGATACTTGTTGCTTCCTAGCCAGGCGCTCGGCATTATTAGGATAGGGCAAGGACTGGTTGGCTCAGTGTCAGGATAATGTGACTGAGTTGGATCGCAGGTCATGGTGCTGGCGGCCTGGTCTCCCAGTGGGGCAGCACTATAAAGTCACCATGAGTGTGCACTGTCACATGTCGGTACCCATCCTGATATGACTAGATGTTGCTAGGACATAAAACAACAACAAACAAACAAATGCAGGCTGTGGAGCTCATATGGAGACAGGAGATGGGTGGATGTTGGCAACCAAATGAGTTATTGTACATAAATGTGCTAGAACTGAGAGCAATCTATTTTGGATTAAACAAATATACAAAAGAACAGACAATACAACAGCACTAGCGTATGTAAAAAACATGGGAGGAACCAAGTCAGAAGATTGTTTCCAATGAAACAATAAGGATATGGGAATGGGCACAGGAACAAGGGAACTGGCTGTGTATTACTCATATTCCATGAGTAGAAAACATGTTGGCAGACTTGAGATCCAGGAAATTCAGGGATCAGCTAGAATGGAGCTTAAGTGAAGACAATTTCGAAGAAATCTGTAACAAGTGGGGAACCCCAGAGATAAATATGTTTGCATCAAGACTAAATGCGAAAGTAGGAAAATATGTAAGCTGGGAGCCAGAACCAGATAATTGGAAGACAGATGCGTTTTCATTCAAGTGGGAAAATATGTTCATATATTGTTTTCCACCATTCAGACTAATACCGAGGGTCTAGAAAAATCAGCAGGCGATAGTGGTGGCTCCAGACTGGCCAGCGCAACCATGGCACGAATTAATACAACTGGAGGCAAAAGAAGAGATGGCGTTCCCACGGCAAGTTGGCAACCTGAGTGGAGCAGGCAACCCAAGTGACGAGGGGTACGGCAAAATCTAGAAGATATAAAATTAAAGGCGTACCTCTTTTAACTAGGACATTGGAAGGGTTTGACATAGATAATGAGACGTTGAGTTATTTTCAAGACACATGGAGGAAATCTATGAGGAAAGGTTACATGACACATATTAATAGATGGGCACTTTGGGCCATACAGAGATGAGTCAGTGTATTAAACCCTAAGATGGCAGAAGTTTTGAAATATTTAAGGATGTATTTTGAAACCGGCGTAGGTTATGGAGTGATCAACATGGCCAGATGTGCATTGAGTGTGATTTTACCTAGAAGAGATGGGAGCACTATTTGGGAACATTATTTAATAAGATGGTTTTGCAAAAGTTGCCATAAACGGAAACCTCCACAACCTAGATATGATAATTACTGGAGTGTAAACATAAACTATACTGGATTAAGGAATTAGGGAATAATTCTGCACTAAATCTAAAATTATTATCATATAAATTAACGTTATTGTTGTTAGTTTCGTCACAAAGAGGGCAAACAATTTTTAATTTGTCGATAGACAGAATGAGATTTGACGAAAGCTCAGTGGTGTTTAAAATGAAAACATTGTCAAAACATAATCAGTTCGGTCAACCATTGGTCTCTACAAGACTCCACAATTACACGGAAGATACAAGAGTGTGTGCAGTAAGGTCTGTTAAAAAGTATTTATTAAGAACGGCAAATATAAGGAAGCAGAATGAACAATTACTGCTTTTGTATATTGGGCCACATAGACCCATAAATAGAGTGACACTGGCTAGGTGGACATTAAAAGTGCGATGAACCTGGCAGGTATTAATAAGGATAAGTACAAGGGTCACAGTACTAAAGGAGCTTCGGCATCTTAAGCAAAAGCGTTAGGAGCAAGCTTGAATGCGATCATGCATAACACTTCCTGGCGGGACAGTAAGAGCTTCGCAAGGTACTATCATAAAACAATTAAAGACCGAGGAGAGGTTCACAGACTGTTACTGAGAAACAATAGAAGAAGTTAAGAAGCATGGGTTTTTTTTTAATTAAAAAAAAAGAATTTAAGTAATAATAATTCACATAAGGTTAACGTTGTAATAAAGCCATAGGCACAGACACAGTGAATCTTGGGACTGGATCTTGATTCCGTGTGAATAGAACTGTTGAAGCAATGTCAAATGTCGAAAGACAATAATTGGTGTTGAATA
This sequence comes from Branchipolynoe longqiensis, assembly GCA_030323885.1. Taxonomy (NCBI): domain Eukaryota; kingdom Metazoa; phylum Annelida; class Polychaeta; order Phyllodocida; family Polynoidae; genus Branchipolynoe; species Branchipolynoe longqiensis. The sequence goes on from JASIRB010002003.1 coordinate 37,115, forward strand.
GAAGGACGAGAGAAGAAGAAAAGGAAGGAAGTAACAGAGGAGAAATCGGGAAAGAAAAAAACATGCTAACAAGACTCTCCCTGGATACTTAACTTCCGGTATCCCGAAGATGAAGTAAGAATATTTTAGTCAAACTAGACTTACCTGGAAGTTGAAGCATTACTAAGATCCTTACGAATCTACCGATACGAAGGTACGGATCAGGGGCCCACCCTACCCACACCTAGTAAAGAACAGCTCAAATATTACTCGAGTATAAACATAAAATATAAATCAGATTTAGGTGAGGTTAGGGAAGGTTCGCTGATAGTTTCATTTTTAGTAAGAGTTATGGTTTTTATTCCCCTCCAACTTTGAAAACTGAAGCTACTTCCTACTTGCGCAGGATTGTCCTCTCCCCTGATCCTTACCTTTGTATCCGTAGATTCGTAAGAATCTTAGTAATACTTCAACTTCCAGTTAAGTCTAGTTTTACTCAAATATATTGTCCCACTGGGAGAACTATCAACATTCCCCATATACATATATATATGAGCCTGTCTCAAAAGGTGATAGCTCTTTTTTTTTTGTCCAGCATAACGATTGACACAAAGCAGCACAGAAACAGTGAAACTGAAAACACAAGGACATTTGCTTCAAATCAATATATGTATTCTATTGGGATTATGAAGCACCATGTAAAAAAACAAATCAGTTTATCCTGACCAAATGCATATATATGGGTTCTTCTGCAGTGCTGGTCCTAAAAAGCGGGAATCGGAGGTCAAAACTGAAATATATTACAGCCCATCCCAATTAGGCTTGTTCTGTTCCACATACATCCATTTTTAAGACACAATTTAAAAAAAAGCAGTTTGGACCCCGACTGCAAGTCAGGGTGGCTTTGAACATGACCAAGTGGAGAACGTTACACATGTTTCGGCCTGACACAAAAACCCTCATTATGTAATATTTAGAACAAGACCCTTATTATTTCCTAGTTAAGCGGCTGTCACACCTCGCCGGATTGAGCAACGGACAGAATTGTCTAGTCCGGTGGTGTTCGGGCGTGATAAGTATCAAAATGTGTCAAAATGTTGCGATATCGGGTCAATGGATGCTGGACAAACAGACACGAAACGGACATGGACGGATAGCCAATGGACGAAACAAACTCAAACCGGACAAGAGACGTAGACATCAATCCCGCGGCATCCGTTCCAAGTTTAGTGCATGTTCAAAACTTGTACGGAGACAAACCAGACATTCAACCGACTTTGTTCAGTTTATTTCCGTTTCCCCCAATCCGGTGATGTGTGACAGGGCCTTTAGGTTTTGATCAGTAGTTACTAAAGGCCCTGTCACATTACGGCGTATGGTGGGAGCGTATTGAAAACCTACGTAGGTCCTGCGCGTGCCGGCCTGTGATGACATTTGGTGACCTTTCGGGTGGTTTTGAGCGTATGTGGATCCTACGAGGAGCGTATGGGACCGTGCTGTGACATTTTTTGACAGTATGGGCCATACGCCCTCATAGGTCGGGTTTTTTTGAGCATGCACAACAAAATTTGGACCGACGGATTTATGAAAGCGTATGGCGGCGTATGCCTCATACGCTTCACATACGCCGGCATCTGGCGGCGTATGAGTAGCGTATACGGCGCATGCCGACGTATATGACGTAACGCGCTTACGCCGCCATATGCTCCCGCAAAAAACCCTAATGTGACAGCCCCTTTAGGAGCAACTAAGTGCAATTTCATGAGTGTTCGTCCACTTGAGAGTAGAACAGAGAACATATATATATTTGTGACACTGAAACATGCGTGACATGGAAAGGAAAAGTTGTTCCTTCATGATGAAACAAGCGCCACAGAGGATGACAAAGTATTTATGCTCATTAGTTTTTGATGCTGTGGACATATTTCAAAGTAATCTTGGAACACTTCCCTAACTTCTGATGTTCTTGGAATTGTAACACGTTTCATGTAACATGTATTGTGATTAAGATGACAACAGGTGAACGCGTGTTTCTTCTTCATCGATGTGTTACACGCCACAGTAATAGCATCATAGCAAAACTGTTTATGACTTAACACCACATCATCAGTAGGTGTGTAGAAAATCGTGGTGAGAAGAGATTTGATCCATTGTTGGATTTTGTATCACAAAATAAATCTTCGCCATAACGAGTGTTTCACCCGTGACACAAAGTTGTTATTGCACTTTTAATGCATTTTAGGAAATAATATAACTTTTGTGTTCAGAACTAGGCATCTATCATGCTATGCTATTTATAGCAGTAGGGTTTTTCCTGGCTTGCATGGTTGGATTTGTGAAAATTGAAGGTGAACGCATGTTTTCATATCGTGACACCTCATGAAACATGCGTTATGCTCACTTTCAAGCATCGTTGTTTTACACAAAGACACTGAACAGTGCTAAAATTAGCTTTCTGATAGTTTTGCATGTTACAACTTTACAAATAAACTAGCTATGTTTGAATATTTTGGTCTGCTATGAAGTAGTTTCCAAAACAAGCAGTACAGTTTCACCATTCCCATTTTAGCTGTCATATTTGCATGACAAATGAATCTATTTTGCAATAAAAAAGAAACCAAAAATTGTTTTCCCACTGGATTGCTCTCCTTGCTTCTTTGGGGTATAATGAAAGGAATATTCTTCATTTGGTATGAAAAGGAGAATTAATTTAGAAGAAAACAGTTACAATGTGAGGGACCTGTTGGTTATGTATGTAACAAGGCTTGGGCTACGTCCTGCAGAGAGTACCCCATGTGATATACGAGGAAATAAAGTTAGTGGTTACACGAGACACAAGGTGTCTGGGTGGTTGATACATACACTACATGGTGTCAGATATCGGAACGGACAAACATGGCGGCGGCTACACTAGCAGGACTAAAATTACCAAAAGAACTGAACTTGGAGGGCAACCTGGCTGTTAATTGGCGAAGTTGGATGACGGCATATGAAATATTTGTTGGCGCGGCGGGAATTATGAGTACACCGGAGAAGACAATATGTTTCATGTTTTTACATGTTGCCAGCATGGAAGGAAGTTCAGAAGGTATTCCCGACGCTTCCAATCAATGACTCGGAGAGTGAAAAGATCCAGTTCTTAATTGCATCATTTCGGAGTACTGTGAAAGTAAGTCTAACGAGACGGTGGTTCATTATCAATTCAACACGTTCAACCAGAAGTCTCAGTCTATGGACACCTACATCCGTGAATTACGCCACAAATCACTTTTTGTGAATCCGGAGCAGTTGAAGACCTCGTATTGAGACACTGTTTAGTCAGTGGCGTGAAGGACAAGGAACTATGCGATAAACTACGTCAAGCGCCAAAGCTGACGCTGGACAAGTGCTTGGAAATATGTTGAGTCAGCGAGTATAATGTGACGCAACTCGACACTCCGCAGGATGACTGTAGACGCCATTAGAAAATACGGTAGGCGCTGGTCACGCCCACCGACACCACCAGTGGCAATACCCTTGCGCTGCGCACAGTCAAGTGGCCACAACACAATGTGTGTGAATTGTTCACAGTGCGGTTACAAGCATGGTCTAGCAAACTGCCCAGCCAAGGACAATGAGTGTGACAGGTGCTGGAAGGTGGGCCACTTTGTAAAGGTGTGGACAGGGAGATGACAAGGGAACACCCATGTAAATGCCATTGAACTGGACAGACGAGACACCATAGAGGAATGGGAGTTAACCGACTCCGAGGATGACGACGAGGATCCGGACCTGTTCATGGGGGGCTATGGACGAAAATGATGACAGTTATTCGGAGGATCTGTGGTATCGGTGGAATGAAAATAAGGTTCAAACTCGATACGGGCTCCGAAAGCCAACATCATACCGCTCAAGACATTACAGGCGATAGGAACCGGAAAACTCCAGCCAGCACGATGCAAGCTGATCATATTCAGCGGCCAACGGCTCAACCGGGAGGGTGAAGTGGAGCTGCCCGTACGAGGACAGACAATTCTCTTCTAGGTCATGAACACTGGGTGTGCGATCTTGGGGAAGAAGGCCTGTATATGCCTCAAGTTAATCAACCGTGTGGACTGCGTCAGTCGACGAGTAAATGATGGAGCTGAAATGGTAAATAAATTCAATGATGTATTTGAAGGGCTCGGGAAAATAAAGGTGAACACTGAAATAACTCTTGTAATAGATCCGCCACGCTGATGCTGTAGCAAACAAAGTAAAAGATGATTTAGATCGTATGGTTAGTATTGGAGTTATCCTCCCTTAAGTAGATTCCACACCGTGGGTAAATTCAATAACCGTAGTGCGCAAGCCAGGGAATATTTGAATATGTCTTGATCCCACCAAATTAAATCGGGCAATAATCCACAGTCCATATCCAAATAAGACATTCGAGCAAGTAGTAGCCAAAACAACCAGGTCCCAGTATTTTTCGGTGTTGGATGCCGACAGAGGATATTGGCAGATACAGCTGGACAAACAAAGTTTGCTCCTCTGTACCTTCAATACCCCTGTTCAGCATAAAAACAGCGGGAGACATCTTTATTCGGAAGATGAATGACATCTTTAGGGATATTGAGGGTGTAGAGATCATAACAGATGACATTTTAGTATTCGGATCGACATTAGAACAGCACAATGAATGATTGCAGACAGTGTTAGAGAGGGCATGCCAGGTGGATCTAAAGCTAACTAAAAACGGGTTAAAAGCCAACCCTGAGAGAATTTGAGCTATTCTTGACATGCCAACACCCACAGACAAGGCTGCAGTGCAAAGAGTTTTAGGAATGATGAACTATATGAGTAAATTCATACCAAAATCATCAGAACTTGCAAAACCACTAAGGGTCATTTTAGCCAAAGGCGTCGCATGGCATTGGGAGTTGGCGCAAGAAAAAGCATTTGTAGAACTCAAGGCATTATTAGTGAAAAACTTCAAGGCATTATTAGTGAAAAACCCTGTCTTAACATACTACAATGTATCAAAACCAATTGTCCTTGAAGTAGACGCTTTGCAGTCAGGGGTTGGGGCAACACTGTTCCAAGAACAGAGACTCATCGCAATGCCTCCAAAGTGCTAGACACACCCCAAGCTAAATATGCGGTAATAACAAAAAAGAATTACTGGCAATGTGTTTCGGCTGTAAAATGTTTCACGACTATATCTTTGGAAAAGAAATTACAGTCGAGACAGATCATAAGCCACTTGTCAACATAATGCTAAAACCGATAAATAGTCAGTCTGCCCGCATGCAATGCATGCGAATGCGTCTACGGAATTACAACTTAACCATCCCTGATTCATAAAAAAGGTGTAAACATGTTTTTTCCAGATGCCCTGTCATGCACCCATTCATCCCAAATAGACCTTAGCGATCTGTTTGACAACATCACATTTGCAGCAATCGGGTTTGTCAGCAAAGATTTAGAACCCATTGCACAAGAAAGGCCTAACAAAAGAAGGATGGCCAAACAACACTAAGACGATAAGCCCAGACGTAAAACCATACTATACACACCGTGATGACATAACAGTACACAACAACTTAACGTTGAAAGGTAATTGTATTATTATCCCAAAATCAATGCAAAAAGACATGCTCAACAAATTACACGAATCACATCTTGGGATAATCAAATGTAGACAAATGGCTCTGGACTACGTATACTGGCCAGGCATAGCAAAACCGATTGCAGCCAAAATCGCCAAATGTAAAATCTGCCAGTCAGAAAGGAACATACCGCAAATCGAACCAATGATTTCACATGAAATTCCGACAATCCCATATGCAAAAATCGGGATCGACCTTTTCCATTATAAGAACACAAACTACCTAATCATAATTCACAACGAGACAGGTGTGGTATAATTTGCATTTATTCAGAACAAGAGAAACACAGGCTCAAGAACAGGGAGAACAGGACACTTCGGCAATCTCAACCCTACCGAACCGACCGCCGCGAGCTACTGTCCCTATGTAGTTGAGGGGTGGGCGGCGGCTGAATCAGTCTGGGTGTAGTGGGCGGGTTGGTATCCGAGCGACGACTGATGGTTAGTCGTGTGCGCGCGGTCAGGTTGGTTTCGTATGATGCGAAATCAATGTGATAGGTGGCAGCAGGGTCGGCGCTGGAGTAGGGTGGGGTCGCCCCAGAAGGGATCCGAGCGGGTTAGTTAGTTCACAGATCGGCAGGTGGCGGTCCAGTGCTGCGAATTACCCATGTTAGGCTAACATGGACAATTGACTACTTTTTAAAATTCCCCGAACCGGTAAAGTTAAGATCAACATCAAGAGCAGCAGTAATTGATATTTTAAAGGAAATGTTTGTCAGATACAGGATACCTGTAGAAATTGTATCCGACAACGGGCCGCAATTTAGTAGTGAGGAATACAATCAATTCGCAAGGAAGTATGGGTTCAAAACCACGTTCTCACACCCACACTATCCACGGAGCTATGGGCAATCAGAGCACTATTTACAGACAATCAAATGCCTGTTAAAGAATGCAGTCAAAGACAACGCAGACATCACCGTAGCACTACTCGCATACTGAAACACCCCGATCCATGAGCTATATGCCTCTCTGTCGCAGCTATTCATGAGTCAAAGGTTAAGATAAAAAATACCAACACTAGTCCAACAATTGAGACCAAGGGTAGTTGCAAAGAGAAAACATATAAACAGAAGCTAGACAAGACAAACAAAAACAACAGCACAACAAAAGTGCTGGAAAAGGACATAAACAGCTGAGCAAAAACGACTCAATCAGGTACCTCACTCACAAGCGCAAATGGGAAAAGGGTATCATTATGGAGACAAGCTACCCCCAGTACCGCAAATACCAAATAAAAAATATAGAGGGGCGACACATATTAAGCGCACCAACCACATTAGACCCAATCCAAAACAAACACAGTCAGAACACGCAGAGCGTGACACGAGACATCAGGGGGGGCCGATGTGGCGCAATTAGCAATGAACATTATGTCACCAGGTATGGCCGAACAGTGCGCCCAGTAGAACGTTTCAGCTATCAACACTTAATTAAGAACGCAATCCAGTTACGAAAGGGCCACAGAAACAGTCAAAAATGTATGAAATTCCATGACATAATTACACTGTTATAACATAAGCCAAAGGCTCAACATAAACGAATATCGAGAATATGGACAGTGCAGCTTGGAATGTAAATCGACCCTGTGAATTGTGAAAAGAATACAAAACTGGGCTGATGTTCGTTTGATATAATTTGTATTGTGATTGATTCTTCAATTTGACTTCCAGTTATTACTGTGTAATAAATGATTATGATATGATTTAAAAAAAATAAAATGTTTGTTTTAACTGATTTGGACATTCAATTTTATAAGTGGTTGGTTTGAAACGGCTCGGATTTCAACTCCTGATCATCCACACAGGAAGCCTGCGCTATACCAATTTGGCCACGGTGTCCACTTTATATGCATATCTGGTCACTTCTCATAAAGCTGCAACAAATGTGTTTTAATACGACAAGTTCGTTAATAATGTGGTTAGAAGGCTGTTATGAACTTGGATGCATTCATCTGTCATATGGCTTTCTGGGGATACCAGTTTTGTATCTGTACGATGTGATCTCATAAAACTGTGGATACCAGTTTCGTATCTGTACGATATCTCATAAAACTGTGGCCCATAAATGGTCATATTTCCATAGTTTTTGAACAATTTCTAGGCCAAAGGTAGCTCTAAATGTTTCCCTTTTAGATAACCCTGTAAGGTAGGGCATTCAGAAAATATCTTCTTACCATTGCCTATGTCTCTGCCATTATTAACCCTCAAAAGTAGGAGTTCAAGTCGACTGCCTGGATAATAATCACCATTTTTGTGTTGGGGAATTTTTAGGAGAACCGTCCACCTGCAATGGTTTATAGGGGCATATTGGTGTAAACTATCAATAAATAACACTAACTGTACACACAACTTCATTGACATGGTTGGTGCATTCCATATTGAATGATAAAAATCAGATATTTTAATTAGCATCCATATAAGCATTTAAAACCTATGTTGGTGCATATATGATCATAACCGTCCATCTTACACTCACATATGTGCTGGGGCATGGATTGTAAAGATTAGTGAAGGATATTCCATATGGCTAACTACCATGAATTAACCTTTATATTTGGCAAAGTTTAGATAGCTATTTCTATTTCCCTGGATCTGGTAGTGTTTTTACATTTCCCATAACCGTCCGTTGCCATAACCGTCGGCATAATACAGGTGGCAGTGTGAGTATGGGAGTGGGTGTAGGTGTGGGTGTGAGTGTGTGTGTGTGTGTGTGTGTGTGAGTGTGGATGTAGGTGTGGGTAAGGATGTGGGTGTGGGTGTGAGTGTGGGTACCAGTGGGTGTAGGTATGAAATCCCTATTTGGGGGTCCCCGCCTTATATATATGCGGGCGTTTGAATGCTATTGATGGCCGTTCCAGTTAGGTGGTACGGGAGGGTTATGGTTACTTTTATTATGTTCACTCATGTTATTAGCTATAGTCCTCAACAAGGCTAGACTGCCCAAATATCCCATATAAGGCGTAATATGCTGCATAAGGTTTAATATCCTGCATAAGGCATAATATCCTGCATAAGGCATAATATCCTGCATAAGGCTTGATATCCTGCATACGGCCTAATATCCTGCATAAGGCTTAATATCCTGCATAAAGCTTAATATCCTGCATGAGGCATAAGATTCAAAGTTCCCCCTTCTATATCTGTATTAGATAAATTACATGCTAGAGCTTATCCCATAGTAGATACAACACACGACACAACACGCAATCCGAGTTCAGCACCAGCAGAAGTGTAGATAGATAAGAGTTGATTGCTTAGTTTTAATCAGTTTATATATGTTTTTAGATACATACAATAGTGGATGTAAGGGACCTTTTCATTGGCTATTACACTCATGCATGCCAGTCACTCCTCTCCCACATAATCTCTCCCTAACATAGTTCACCATTGGCTGCTTTAAGCACTCACCCCTCCCCTCCCACCCACCTCTGGCCACCACTTAGTTATCTGGGATTACATAACCTGTGGTGACCGTGTGGCTGGGCGAGATAAGGGGGAGGGATTGTGCTTAAGGGGCATTGCTTCCCTCCCCCGTTGTGAGCATTATAAAGGGAGTACTCTTTCTTATTTAGCCATCTCGATATTCAATATACACTTAATCGGAGAATTTTATGTAGGTACCAGACTGAGCCAGGAAGAACACATCACATAACCGTCCGTCGCCATAATACGGAGTGGGTAGGGGTCTGGGAGTGGGTACAGGTGTGGGAGTGGGTAGGGGTGTGGGAGTGGGTAGGGGTGTGGGAGTGGGTGTGTGGACGTAGGTATGGGTGTCATTTTGAGTATGAATTTGTATTTTAAGCATTGTGTACATGTTTTTGCATAGCTGCGCGTCTCCCATTTTTCAAAAATAGAAAGATCAGCACTAGGACCACAGTACATGCTAAACTTTAACTACAGGTTGTGAATACTGTGAGACATGGTTACAGCAAATTTAAACTACTCAGTCTTGTGCTAAGTAATACTCTATTTTACTAAGAAATTTAATTCACCATAACCGTCCATCTCCAATTGGTTTTTGCCCCCAGAATTAAAGTGTTGCGACAATATATTAAAGTAAAGTGATTTGTGTGTGCCTATAGTATAGTTTATCATGTTCCAACACTTTGTTTATTTTAACTAGGAATGTGTATTTTTTGGTATTCCTTACAGGTTATTTGCATAACTGTCCGTCTCCCCTTTTTAAATGTTAAAACTATCTGTACTATGACCATTGTACCTTCTGGAATATACTTATGTGATGTAGACACTGTGTGTGATAGGCATAACAAATGTTAAAACTAAATGTGTTTACTGAGTGTCCTTATAACTATTTACTATATATTAATTACTGGAAATATGAATGCCCATAACCGTCTGTCTGCAATAATAAAATAGTTACCCCCAAAAAGTGTTTCATGCTAGGAGAATAAAGTTTATATTTCTGAAAAGATCAATATTATGGCATATAATTGCATGTTTTTATAAGGAAAAGATGCTAGTACCTATAAATTGGAGCAACTATTACATAGTAGAAAAAACAGCATAGTTGTGGGTGGAACAGATAAGTTCAGTCCTTTGCCATGAAATAAAAATGTAAATGTAGGAAATATTTCTGACATATTTACATTGACAAATATGTTGAACATGTATATAAATTAAGAAATAATAGGTTAACAGGTATTAACCAGGTATATGGCTTAATTCGAGGGAAATGTCTGCAGGCAGATGGTTATGGTCAGTAAGGAACCTTATTCTTCAAATAGTCACAGAATTTTAATTTGTAGAGTTAACTTGCCCAAATTATGTCACTAATGTACCAATATGTCTTGAATAGAGTCAGCTTAGAGCTGAAATGATATACAGAATTCCTGGAATACCCCCTCAGAACTCTAAATGTTGCAGTTTGATGAAAATAGACCATATGTATATGAGTGATTCTCCAGAATTGGAGACCCGATTGTTGCATTAGTGTCAAAAATAAAAATGTATTCTGAACATCTATTGTATACTATTTATAAACTTCCAGGTGAGTGAAATCATCAACCAAAAACAAAAAATCACTACCACCACTGGTTTTGATGTAATTAGGCTTCAAAGAATGTTGATGTAAAGAGTGTCCCGTGTGTTACAAGGTGACACCACCATCATTTAAGTACAGTATCAGAAATGTTGACCAGATTATTGGTATGGGATGTTGAAGTACAACAGGAAAGATAACTTTTAAAGCACAAAGTGCAGTATCTACATTAAACACTGATCACAAAAAAAACTAATTTAATTTTTGACACCGTAACGCATGTCCCATCACAAATAAAATGTTTTCCATCTTCTTCATATATAACAATGTTTTGTTGTGTTATCAAAAGAATTATTCCATATAATATACTCATTATATGTGTAGTTCCTTAAAAGCAGATCATACATATTTGTCAGAGTATAGCGAAGTTAGTAGTTTGCGAGACAGTGTTACATGTGACACCAAAACACACAGGACAGTGTTTCATGTGACATATCTAATGTGTTATATAATAATAAGAATTTAAATGAAAAAGTAGTTAATTGCTTAGATAAGGAAGGTACGGAGAATAGGAGATATCTCTCAGAGCCAGGATTACGTAATTTTATGCTCAATAGAACCCTACTATACTACTTGTTTTGGCGCCGCGCGTACATGTGCACAAAAACGTGACACGTCATGATCTATAGCAGATTACGTCACTTCCTATTGGAGTTTCCATCTAAAACGTCACCAATCTGTCTGATAGGATGGTTTGTTTAGTCTGTAGTCTTTCCTTCCCTCCCTATAACATTTCAGTGCTCAAATATTGAATTTGTAAATTGTCTGGTCCGTACGTTACATATGTGACACGTTCAATAGAAATTGCTTTAAATCGGCCAATTTCTGATAATTCCAGATTATCTCTTATTATTTGAAAACATTATAGGTCATAGATTAAATAAAAGTATTATTGATTATGCACACGATGCTTGATAACTGATCAAACTAACGAAGCATCTGTGCTGTCAGTGTGACACCAACGGTACGCACAGGACAGGTATGTTTACAGCGATATTGTCATGTACCTATGCAATGTAAAAACTAAAAGTAGTGAAAAATATCTTTATTGATATAATCTCGCCAACATAAAAGCAAATTGAATTAACTGTGCTTGATAGTTTTCTTTATTTACAGCTTCAAAGATGGTGGGCACTCCAGTGCAAATTCATTGCTGCCATTTTTTGGTCAATTTTCCACTTTATTTAATTATTTGTACACCTTGCGGACTCTTTATGTGTCTGGTTTTGATTACTAGTGTTTGCTTAGTATATTCCCTATAGGTATATGAACAAATTGTTTTTCTGAAATTGTTTTGAAGAGTTTAGTGATTAATAATGAAGCACATCCCAATGGGTCTCCAATTCTGGAGAACTACTGATATATATGCCCAGCAGAATTCGGAATGCATGTATTAAATGAGTTTTCTTTGGTTTTATTTTCAGTTTCCAATATGAGGCTTTTCAGAAAAGGATGCAGTGATGCTTCATCCAAGTCCCAGTTCTTCCGCGACTTGTTCATGTGCCGATCCACTTCCTCAGTGCTGTTAGCCATTGTGGTCATGCTCTCCCTAGTTCAGAGCACATGGGCTGTTGACCCAACATTTAATTGCGAATTGGTCCCTTCTGTCGGATCGGCTTCAGCAGATAAGCCCCCGATAAAACTCACTGTGGTAAAAGAAACAGATAAGATCACAGGTATGTGGAACAGAGGGATTTCGGTCCACTCATCATTACTTCTACCGTTACATTTGGCAGAGATGAATACCGACCACTTATTTAGTTGTAGCAATCTTTTCCCATGCTTGTCTCTCACTGGCTTTGGTGAGGACTTCTGGCTTTGGTGAGGAGAGGGATGTCTATCAATTTAGCTCTTCTGGTGCCCTGTAGAATCGTCCTACTGTTTGTTTAAATTAAATAGAAGTATCTGTTCATTGGATCCTTTATTTCATGTTATAATTTACATCTAAATGTGAAACTGTGGAACATCTAAATTCTATTAGAGTATAACCCTGTTAAACCAAGCTCGGGTAAACCAAACGATCGGTTAATCCAAACTTTTGTTGGCGGCCCGGCATAATACTACCATTTATCATATATAAAAGTTGGTTAAAGCAAAGTCAGTTAATCCAAATTATTGGTTAATCCAAACAAAATTGTCGGACCCCAGGCCACTCCGGTATGGTTAAACCAAACTTTCATGTGGTTATAAGGTCATCTGAGACCCCACTGACTTGGTTAT